>JBBMHQ010034668.1:0-16944 GCA_037834295.1 Postelsia palmaeformis
TGAATTTTCGTTTTTTTGTAGGTTTCCTCTGTCTCACAGTCTGTGACCACAGAATCAGTACCTCTCTAGGATAAGGAGTCAGGACGGACACTGGGTGTACTGATGAAGTTGGGTAGAAAGTACGATTTAATGTGAAGACAACAACAACAACACATCCCAAGCTTCTAGATGCTCAATACGCCAAACAAACCCCGAAAAGATCTGAGAGTGAATCATCTCGACCCTACAGACAACACGTAGTACATGGCTCTATGACCTACTGTTTGTCACCTCAGCTCTCCCGCGGGCACTTTTTTTACGACACACCTACTGTCATATTACACGCGGCAATATACATACTGAGATTCAGGACGTTCCGAAGGTCTCAACCATAGGTTGTACACGGAATGGATGTGTGTGTGTGTCTCTGTGAGGCTGTGTGGCTTCTGATCAGTCCACAGGCAACCTTGGTCCTCAGATAAAAGGGGAAATGATCACAAAAACAACAACTAAGGGCCGTTCTTATCGGAGCAACTTCATTTCCAAACTTTCCATTTTTCTTTCTTAGATTTCCAAAAAAAAAGGATTTATTTGTAGATTTGGAATTTTTACAGAGGGCAAAATATTTGGAAGGCTTCGCATTCCAATAGTTGGATTTATAATTTTTGGAAAATATGGAAGTCCAAAAAATTGCGCGATTTTTTTTTTCGGAAATTTTGGAAAAATGTTGCTCGATAAGAATGACCTTAACTTTATTATTAAACGAAAACATTGATAGGCAGGGTCTATTTATAGAAACTATGGGCCTACTCCGTACTACTACTGTATGTAGTGCAATTAATTTCTCACGCCACGATGGCCTACTATAATACTGTGCCTGTTGAGTCCCTTCTATTTAGTGTTCGTGAATAAAATCGTTAATACTCTCCCACCACTATACGGCGGGGTCCGGAGTCAAGAAATACACTATCCACGGCAGGGTTCGAGGGTAATCACTTTTATTACGGGGGGGCAAAGTAATTTGGACTGAATACTGTGAGTAAAAGGAGGGAATTCTTTAGGATTTTGTGTGTGCCATATGTCGGTCCCTCGTAATAGATAGATCATGGAGGCGCCCGTTGTGTTGGAACCTGAAGGGGCACGACCACACTGAAATAAAAAATCGGATTTATCAGCTGTGCTCTGTATACTCCTTTTGTGCGTAGTCACGATTCAGGTATAGAAGCGTGGCAGATCGGGCAAAGTTTAACGCTTCATAATGAAGGACGAGGCAATACGACTTCTTCCCCTTGACGGCCGCGGCGGGCAGTTTGGTAGTTCGGAAGGAAGGCGTGTGTAGTCTCCACACTGGACCGTCTTTTCGACATGTCGACAACCCAGCACAGCCAGTGTTCGGGCGATGTTTCAATTCTCGAGAGAGGGGAGATCTCTGTGTTCTCAAAACTACGGCCCAACTATACTTCTTCATTGTTCACGTACCTGCTCTTTTTCGAAGAGATCCTGAAATATGGCACACCCTTCCCGTGCCATTTAGACGAAGGGTGTATAGTATAGACGGGAGTTGCCTTCGTTTTTTTCATAATATGCATGGGGTCTAAGAAAGCCCAACCAGTAAAAAATCACGAAGACCCCCCAGCGAAAAAACTTGAAGCCATTGAACATAATATAGGTACGAGAGGTGTGCGCGATTCGATGACGCGACGACGCGAGGTTATTGTGGGGAAACGTGTCGGATTTACTCCCTGAACCAGTGTGATCCATGATCGTGCATGCGGTGGTTTCATCAGTGCATACTGTACCGTAGTATATTCCGCCTCTTCGCCTGTATATTCATATATATATACCACATTTTATTTATATTTTTATGATGACGCGAGGTCCTCTGGAGCTGTACAAAAGATTGCATGACAAGCACTATAGATACATACATACATGATGACGCCTGTACACACAAATGAGACTCTTGGAAGATTTTCCTAATTGCAAAGTCGAGTCTTCTCAGTTTCTAACACCCATCAGATGTGTTTGGATGTCGCCCCTGGTGTTGGCTCACTTACACGCACCTTCATTTGCACACCCACACGGTCCGGACCGTGTTCGCATCGTGTTTAAGGCGGGAGCGGGTGCTGTGGATTGGACGGTTTGTGCGCATGAGACTGCTGCCACTGCTGCTGTGGTTCCTCGTGTTTACTGGAGGTCGCACGAGGTATGTATATCACACACCAGTACTATACAGATCTGGGACGTGTACAACGAACAAAGGACAATGAGCGAATCGTTTTACGGACCGTACAGTCTTAGTGGGCGAGAATTTTGCTAGCATGTGACGTGGCTGTTCGCAGCCTTGAGGCTTCAAAAGGGGTACTCTACATCGGCCACTCCTCAGCCCGGTATGAACGTTACCGCAGTTCGCAGCAACCCGCATACATACACCGTAAATACGCGAGTAGTCGCACAAGGTTGACGCGTTCGTCCGTAAGCGCTCGTTTTCTCGATAACGCCACGTGTATCAGCAGTGATGTGCTCAAAATAGTCAAATAGTTGTGTTTCCGGATGGCTCTCGGCTTTTCACCAGATCGTTTCGAAAGCACCTCCTTCCGTAGTTGCCGACACGTCTTAAAACCGATCGCTGAAAAACGATCGAAATCAATCATGTGAGATAATTTGCACCCCCTACGTAGTTTTATACCGTATACCAGGTATCGAATTATAACTCCAAGAAGTGTACCGCCGGAGTTAGAGGGCAGGTCTGAAGGGGTTAAGCTTGGTCGGGGCGAGGGGGGGACGGGGGGGAGGGTGGATCTGGCGTTCGCGCCCTCAAGCAAGGAGTCGTTGTTTCGTCGATATATTTGGGTTCAAAAGGTTCAGACTATACGAAACTCCTTCAGGCTTCAAAAGGAAAACTAAGGCAGAGAAAAAAAACGTTTCTGACTATTACGGGGGCATGGCCCGCCCGAAGCTACTTTACATGAATGCACTCCAGAGGAGAAACCCGTAGGGATGTACAGAAATATCCAAACAATGGGCTGTCGAAATGCATCAGATTATTATGGTACTACTCGCGACGACGCACGCTCGGTCCACCAGGGCGCTTGATAAAAAAACTGACTTTCATCGGTTTTTACGTCACTACATTCTTGGTTTCAAAACAACAACAACAACAGCAACAACAACAACAACAACAATAACAACAACAACAACAACGACGACGACGACGACGACGACAACAACAACAACAACAACAACAACAACAACGACGACGACGACGACGACAACAACAACAACAACAACCTAATCAAAACAGTAGTGCGTGAAATAGAAAGCTCGCACGCAATGCAATGTCGACGGGGACGATGACACCGTGCTATCCGAAGTAAAGGGAGTGCTTACCTTCCGTGGTCTTGTGAAAGCTCCTCGACCTCGTGGCGCTTCTTGCACCGAGATTGCCTGGCGACGGCGATGATGATTTTTATGTGATTGGTCTTCTTGATGAGTTGGGTGCAGGGTTCGTGAGTTGTGAGCGGGTGCGCATGGGCGAGGGAGGGCGGAGGTACAGTGATGTGGCTGAAACAAATCAAGACTTCAAGTAGTAATGGTGCCTGTTATATTTGATTCTTCCTTGCGGGTGGCGCTACCTACCTGGCACCAGGTATATTTTATACGTGTGCCGTGCGTGTCTAATTCACATTCGCCCGTATTTTCTACCACTCAATATTCCCGCACAAACACCCTTGGAAATTGTGTTGGATATCCTACCGAAACTTTCGATATATCTTCCGATGAACGAGTAAAGTTTTCGGATCAAACATGTTGTGGTATTTAAGTAAACAGTTTCAATGATTCGATTAACAATATCGATACGCTATAACAACAAAAAAAGGCCGAACGCCTCCTAGGGGGGGAGAGGACACGGCAACAAACAACAGTATACCCTGCAGTGCTGGATATCAAAGAAAGCCAAAACAGGTTCGGCACGATAAAGCCGAAATTACTTCGATGACGACAGCGATGACGATAGATAGATCGCTACCGAACTGAAACTCCAAAAGTAATTGCAAAACGATAGCGACAACGATAATAATGGAGGCAAAAACCGGCGCACTATACCCAACCGCACTCGTCAATTTCACTAGTTCTTCATGTGGCGCGAACTACACGAGACCCTGGATGATTCGCACCTCAAGCCTCGCAACGTCTTCACCACGAGCAAAAAAGGCTCTGATGCTTTGCGGCACACACAATGAGATCGGTGCGAGGTTAAAGTAGAATTCACGAAGTTTCAAATGTTTTCACGCCTAACGTTTTCAGCACGCACAGAGTACATACTACTCCTACAGATAAATGTTTGATCGATCGAGGTCGGGTGTCATGAAGGCTGAAGTTTAGATCTGTTTATTTTTCTCTTTTTCGAGCTAGCTCGCAATACGGTCTATCTACCGGTCGGTGCTCTGTTCCATGTCCGCGCGTCACTTTGCTTGCCCCTCCCGTCTCTGCAGGGCATGCTCTGTTTTTGGATTCGTTTTTAAAAGGGGTTCTGTGATGGCAACTGCCTATAATCCTGGTATTTACATACCAGGTATACAATAAACATATACCTGGTACCTGGTAGTATATACCAGGATATAGGTTATGATGACCATGCGCACACCCTAGCGAAATCACGGGAAATAACCTTTTTTCCGGGCCGGCCCCAGAATCGGAATCTCGGGCACCTAAATATATCGCGTTTTTTCGTTTCTTCGAGCGATCTAGTTGAGGATCGGCTTCGACGCCGCTCGCCGTTCGTTCTTCCAGCTTGCCTAGCCGTCAGCACGTGAAGAAGCAAAGAAATTCGAGCACGCACGCGGGCACGATCTTGGATTTTGGGCTGTATGCTCGAGCTTTATTTGAATCTTGACAGGGGGGACAGTAATACGCTGACACAAATGGGAGGAGTTTGAAAGTAAGTGTAGTAGCATCATCTAGGATTTACATGTTGTTATAGCCCATTGAAGGGTTGATGTCCGCGTATACCGCAGGGCCTTTTTACGGTGCAAGTGCACTCTGCATTTCAAGAGATTGTTTGTTGCTGTGGCGAGGGGATCAACTTCAACGCTTCTCCGACGTGAACCGTGAATGCGGGTGGGACTGCACGCGTTCTCTTTCATTTCGTCGCTCCCAAAACAGGAGGTAGCTCGGATGTTGGACTTACAATATGGGATATCACCTACTGTTAGAGTATCAGCGAGAAACGAATTTTTAATAGGGTGTTTTCGTCGGTGAACTGCTCCAAAAGTAAAATCGCTCCGGATTGCGCTTCATCCATCTTGATTTTTTAGCATGACTTCGATATCTTCTCCAAAAACGAACATATGGGTGTCGATGTGCAATGGTTTGCACGTACGTACGTACGTGGTTTTCTGTGCCAGCCTGGTATCCTCTGAGCGCTGTGTACCCGGATCAAACGTAGCTCCCGTAACTGTGATGTCTTGGAGTGTGTCAGGTGATGCACAGCGCTGTGGCGAGCCCTCCGAAGGCACCGCGCCGAACCCGACATCAGCTCAGCAAAGCAGCGGAGTACAGTAAACCTTATGGCGGCCAACGTTTCGTCGCTTCCCCGTGCCCTACCGCTCTCCCTAGACGTGGCAGCAAGGAAGAAAAACCAGCAGTCGAGAACGACACAGAAATATGCTGCACCTGGAGTATGAACGTACGTGTGTACTCGTACTTTTACCCCAATGGCAGGAGCGCTCGTGGTAGCAAGGTTCCAGGTACCGGTATATATATGATCACGATATAAAAGCGCGGCTTCGGACAACTTGCGCACGAGAAAACGAGACAGAGAGAGGCAGGAGAACCATAAGGCAAAAAGCCAAGCTTATACGATCCTCAGAGAAGCTGCACCCGGCGACCACAGCTAGCCGGGTTCCGCCTGTCCCGTCGGAGCTGGCCGAAAGGTTTTCCGCAGGCACATCTGTGCAACCAGCTAACTGCTGCTGCTGTGCTATGGGCCTTGCAAACAGCAAGGTCAACGAACACAAAAGAAGCAAAAGTGCAGGGAATTCGCCGTCTCCATATCACCAGCCCTGTCCCCAACCGTGATAAACGGCTTAGACCGCACACCTATCGTACGGCAGCCGTCTCGACACCGTTTCGTACAGAGGTCAAACGATGTCGCGAGGCAACGACGCAAGCGCGTGTGGTCATCTGATTAGCTACATTTCGTCGCGCCTACACAGTGTTCGTCGGGTGTTCTTGACAAACTACGGAGGCTCGAGGGGATGTAGACCAACCGTCAAACGTGGTCGTTGTCTATTTTGGCGTTATGTGTATGTTTCTGGCTCTAAGAATATGATTTCAAACTCTTAGTATTCCTTTCAAGTTATGTTTTCGTCCATGTCGGATGGAACAACTCCAGCTCCTTCCCTTTTGCGTTATCCATGCGGAGCCCTCGTGCATAATATAAACCAGGTATAATTAAGTCTAGGTAAAAACAATGCGATATCGGGGAGAGAAACACTACCAGGTATACAGTTGGGGTTCTTTCCCTTGTGCTTCACAACAACATGTAGGAGGTTCAATTCCAGTAAAGCTCTAACGTGTGCCTTTATTTGGTGCTAATTTAATCAGTAGTGAGGTGATCGTGAACTACTAGCAGCGCGCCCGATCCGACATCGACATTTTCCGTGTCTCTTACCAGCCTGTGTCTCTGCACTACCTTCGCAGGGTTTATAGCGGGAAAGAAGCCACCACTAGAAACACAGCAAACGACACGATCCTGTTGCTCCAGCGACGGTGACACTGGTATGAAACGTCAGTAGTACTGCTGTCGTTTGATATATGGCAGCCTTGTTCAACATTTGATATTAGTTTGTTTTTTTTGCCATATGGCAATGTATAGTCCTTACTCCTACCACAACATCCATATGTCGAGGGTTCCTAGAAGCAAAAGCCCTCCGAAATGACCAATCAGGCCTTAATCCTCGAAAAACTATTATTAATAGTACACCACAACAAACAGTGTGAGGCCGCTTGCCTTATCAGTACCTCTACTGCAATACCTTCTGGACCTGCCTTCTCCTTGTTCCCCTGCATTCTCCGCCACCTCTCTGCGCCTACCACTCCCCTACCTGTTGCTGGAAGTATCGAGAGCCCTCCCCTAAACTTGTTCCCAAGAAAAACGTCGAACGACTGTCCGCTGTTGTTTTAACAAATGGCCTGGCTTGGCCTGCTACTACGCGCAGGAGGTTATGTGATGCAGCTGCCAACTGCTCGAGGTCGTACCTAGAGGAGGGTCACCCCAAACCGTCCTACATCCTCCGGAGCGGTATTCCCTCTCTAACCTCCACACCATGTACGTTGTTGCGAGTATATATTATGGCACGGCGAACCACCCATCGTAATATTGTCATATATCAGTGGTATACGAAAGTACAAATTATCGACAAGAAACATAGTAGTTAACTCAGGATGGATTTCTTCCTTGAGAATCGGTGCGTTATACGAGTAAGTATGCTCATTCCAGTACCGTAACGAATCCCAAATTTCAATATCGATTTTCAATTTTTCGTGTTACTCTAAGTCTGGCATACCTCCGTGTTGCTCGTTTTCTTGATTGGCATCCTGTAGGGCTATCAACACCACTACCGTAGATAGAACTCGGCTGTTTATCGCATGCCATGTATGTCTGTATATACCATCAAATATACATATACGCCGGGAAAAATGATACCAGGAGAAGGGAGTTGTTTACCAGCATCATCAACGTACAGCAGTATTGGAAGGAGGCATCACAAGAAAAAAAAAACTGGCCTATGCTGGACATCTTACTCGAGAAGAGGGCGCGTTATCTGCTACTTCCAGTAGATAGATCGACGGAGCTTTCCTTTCCTCTATCATATATTACGAAGTATCCTGTACTTGTATTGCTGCCAACGTTTAAAGTACCAGGTACATATACACCTGGTACTGAAAATATCGAAACCAAGTAATTTGATGGTGTTCTACCAATGACCTGATATTATACTAATATACGTCGTACAAGATTGTACTGCTGTTTATTGTCGTGTACCCTATCATCCCCCTGAGAGGCGTTTGGTCTTTTATCGTCTATCGCAGCGTTATCGGGTATCGAAATATCGGAACTATTATATAAATACCAAAACAATTCGGGTCGATGTTTAGGTATTTCTTATCGAACGATATTCGAGACTTTCGGTGCGATAGCCAACAGTTATACCCCGATAGACGAGTAGAATATCAGGTCATGCGTTCGAGCTGGGCCAGCGAATACCAGATTTTTTATTGGTGGCGCACGCCTTCGGTCCGTGCTATGGAAAGTTGATATAAAAAAGTGGCACGTATTCTTCGTCGTCTTCCGGAATGGTTGACTACTGCTGCATCACCACTTGTTTTGAATCATTTTCCGGGGGCTAAGACAAAGTTTGGAAATATACTAAACGTGGTTTTCAACCAATACTTTCGTAAAAAAAAAGGATCATATCGGGTCAAGTCAAACCTCACGGGTCTGGTCGGATAGGGCCAGCTGACCTAACGCGACCCGCGAAAGTTAGAAACCTTCTTAACCCGACCCGATCCGACCCGCGGGATGAAAATAACTGCTAACTCGACCTGACCCGTCCTGTAAAATTTGAAAATCTCCTGACCCGACCCGACCCGACCCGTGAGATTTCGAAACTCCTAATCGGACCCGACCCGACCCGCCACCTTCCGATTGACCCGTGTGCCACGCTTTTCATGTGGGGCGTGTCATCTTGACCCGCGAGGTTATATATCTCCACCCGCGGGTTCGGCCCAAACAAAATACCTTTTTTTATACCCCGCAGCGATATGTTGCCTGGCTTTAGTGGGTATGGATAGACGCGGGTAGGCGTGAATAAATTCGGCGATTTTGTAATGTTTGAACATGACACCTATCAAAAAAGAGTATTATTGATATTGGGTCTGGGTAGGAGATAAGCCTTTGGGCAAGGAAGCGAGAGGTGTTTCAAGTGTTGGATCCGGGAGCCGGATGCGCGGGCCCGACCCGCGGCTCAGCAAAAATCAACTCGCAGGTCATACTGGCCCGACCCGTTCCTCGCGGTCAATGACCAGACCCGACCCGTGGGCTTTTCATCACCTTTCGACCCGACCTGATCCGGGCCGTGAGGTTTAAAACAAATTACCCGATCCGATCCGACCTGTAAGATTTGAAGAACTCATGATGACTCGACCTGACCCCACCCGCGAGATTTGAACAACTCTTGCGCGACCTGACCTTACCCGCGTCAATTGAAAACCCCTTGAACCGACCCGACCCGACCCGACCCGTAACATTTCGAACACTCTGTGCCCCGATCCGCGGCATGGATTCTTACTCGCGAAATGCCCTTGAAAAACGAACCAAAACAAGTGGTGCAGTAATCAACCCATTTCTCTTGCCCGCGTACGAAAATCCAGATAATATGCAAAGAAAGGAAACTATTGTGTTAAAATCGCAGTGTTCGTGTAGAGTCTTCACTACAGACGCCATGCCAGGTCTACTGTAGTGGGGATCGAGGCAGGATATGGCAAGGGTATCGATCGTTGGGGCATGCCTCGACGAATATTCACACCGAGAAATAGCGGCATCCGTTGAAGAATTTTCGTATATACGCTTTTTAGCGTTGAGATTTGACAGGAAAATGGATTTTTCTCGAGTTTATCGACGAAATCAATTCAGACACTCAATATTGTTAACGTCCGCGGTAGCGCTGCCAGCCCAGGAACACCGTTGGAAAAAGTGGACGCATATAAGTGTTCCAATTTTTTTCGAAAGCGAAGGATGACTACAAAAGCTGGCCTTTGCCGGTCCAGCCCGTTTAGTGCCATCAAATGAATTCGTTGATATATTAAGTGTCAGGTGTATGTACCCGTGGTACGTTCGCGGCAGTACGAGGCACCTAACCCGAAAACGACGTCTCAGGAAGACGGGCTGAGATCCACAGGAAAAAAAAAAAATCGGGAGTCGTTCCGCTGGGTTTTTTTATGGATAACGTGCACCCTTTCGAGGAAGAAATCTACCCTGGGCCGGGTTTGTCGTCTGGTACTATTTTTCCTGGTATACTTCACTTGGATTATGGTAAATGACTCCTGGTATTGTCTCCTGGTGTCTTGGATCGTCATATACGTATGTTTTGTTGCGCATACATAAAATGCGAGACTCAAAGCTGAGCTATATCAGGTTCCTGGTGTATACTACAGCAGTAGTAGGCGTACGGTAGTGCAGGATGCCTACAACGAAAACAAGCGAAATAAATGGCGCTCCGATCTCAGGCACAACACGGCCTCATCAAGCAGTTTGAAGCTGCTGGACCGCACAGCCATCTGCGATCTGCAATCTGAACCCGTTCTTTCAAGGAACAGCGGACTGCGGTCCGACGCATTCTTCAAAACAATTTGAGGGGAGGGAACTTGGACTTTAGTTATGATACTGCCTTAAGTGAGGCTGAAAACCCGGTAAATATCTGGGTTCAGGCACTGGGGTCCTGGGGTCCTCTTTGCAGCACTTGGAAGGCGTATCTTGGATGGAAAAAAAGGGGTTCTCCCAGCGAGGCACAAGCTTGGGTCTTTGTCTCCGCGTGCACGAAAGGAATAAAGCTGCACTTCATATATCTTTAAGCAAACAACACATGTGAGTCTCAACAAATACCGACTTGACCAGCAAACCTCTCCAGGGATACAAAGCGTCTCGACCTTGATTATAGCAAGGGGTGTCTTCGGCATGGGACTTTCTCTTTTTTTCACCGGCTAGCGGTTTTGGTCACTCTCATACTGACTTTGCTTTACTAAAGTACGCTTACTCCGCACATCGCACCACGGAGACTCAAGATGTGGGAGGGTGTGCTTCCCCTCATGGTGGCCGAGGCGCTGAGGCCCAGAGCCTCTCCGTGCCCCACTTGTCGATGGGGATCGAGCGCCTCGTACAACAGACCAACAAGGGGACAAAATATCCGGCCGGAGTCCCAAGACGAAGCCCGAGCAGCCTCCAGCTGACGGACCTCTTTCAAGACCCCCTCCGTGCCTTCTCGCTCGGCGGAGCGAGTTCTTTTATCCAAAACAACTGGACGCCCTAGCTCGTTGGAGCGCGTGACGCGTCGGACCAGCCAGGCCTTGGGGATTGCAGCTTTGAGTCCCCACTGATGACCTCTGCCGTCCAGGCCATCTGGCGGCCCCCACTCTGCTGAGTGCATAACCAGCCAGGCCGTGGATCGAGCGGCTTCTGCTCTGGACCAGAGCACGTCGGGCAACAGCGCTCTTCACGCCACCCAGCTGCGTTCTTCACCATCGGGCCTTCATGCTTTTGAGCCAGATGTGAGAGTGTTCGATGCTGTTTCTCTGTCTCGTACTGCACTGCTGGTCGACTCCGCTCGTACGAGGAGGATGGTCACGAGCGATGCTGTCACTCATTATTTGTTCCCCGTGCCCCATTCACATGACGACACTCTGGATTTTCATGTTGTGCCTGTTTTCCCTGCTGCTGTAGCCACAACCGAAGCTCCTGCCTGAAAGTTCAGTACTGCTACGAGTTTACTCCTGCTCACAGAGGGAGCGATGCGGCTGCTCGTGCATTTATTCCCGGGCCTCGTCCACAAGACGGCACACTGGGTTGTAGCATTGCGTTTGCTTTGCCCGCTGCTGTAGCCACCAACGACGATTCTGCCGAGAGTTCCCGTGTTAATCCCAGTGTGAATACTACTGTGAGAGAGGATGATGCTTTCAGAAGGCCCCTCAGTACCGGAGACACACAAAAACCAACCACACTTGCTGCTAGTACATGCACTAACCGTGGCGGCCGGCCACACGACCCTCTTATAACGAGGCATTCTACTGTTGATGCGCGCTCCCCCAGCGCTCGTAGCGCTCACCGAATAGCGCGCCAAGATTGATCACAGCTGTGCAAGTCGCGGAAGCACAGCCGCGGCTATTGCCACCGCTGCTTCTAGACCCGACGACCCTGGGACCCGCTAAATCCCTCTCCTCCCTGCTCCGGCGGCTTCCCCTGCTCCGATATGTTTCGCCCGTCTCCGCCACAGCATGTAACGGATGGCAAATATTCTGCAGAAGGCATCCAGCCCCATCAGGTCTACCAGCGGGCTGATGATATACGGTTGCTCTCCCTGTTCCGGAGAGAGGACACTCAAGCTCGCGGACCCCACGATTCGGAGGAATCTGTGGACGTCGAGCACCCCAACTCGGGGGTAGAGCGGATGGCGGCCACGACGGACGAGCGGCTGGCAGCCGCGGAGCCCGACAGTGCTCAAGCCTCCCCCCCCCTGCTGCCTGGAGCATTGATTTCCCTCACTTTGCCGGAAAAGTAGCTACTCTCCAGCACTGGTTTCTTATTACGGGGCTCGACACGGTGATGGCGGTGAAAAGCCCGGCGCCCGTCAATGACGACATCGTCGTGGCCGAGCGAACTCCTGCCACCGCCGACGGCCGAGCCGACGTCGTCGCGGCCGAGCGGACCTTGGCGGCCGCCGAAGCCTTCGTTGCTGCCCCGGTGAACACCGTGCAATTTCGAGCGCGCGCTCACGGCGGCAAAACGAGAAGTGTCAGCCGCCGCCCGCGCCGTCGCCGCCACCACCAGAGCCTCGGAGACGGCAGACAGCTCCTCCAAGGCCGCCGTCATGGCCTTCGAGGATGAAGTGTGCTGAGCTTTTCGCTCCCGGGAATCCACCTACCACACCAGAGAAGTTCTGCGGACTGCCCCCGTGAACAGCGAGACGAATATCCTTCGTGTTGCCGAGGCAGAAGTCCTAGCTAAGAGTCATATTCTCGCCGCCACCGAGACGTCGACCGCTCTAGCCCCCACTTCAGCCCCCAGACTTGGTACGTCAGAACAGCACCTCTCGAGAGCGATATCGTTCATGGCCCGGGTCCGCCGGCCCGGGGACCTGGACTTCCTGCAGGGCAGTGTCGCCGGCATGGCGGTCGGGCCAAGCAAGTCCCGTCCTTCCGCGGCGGCGTCGACTGCGGTCTTCTGTGCCCGCGGTCCCCGAAGGGCGCTTTTCGAGGACGATCTTTCCCTCAACAAGGCCTGAATCCAGATTTGAACGGCCACTTGTCAGCAACAGCAGCGCCTGGCGTTCACCATGGACCTCGTGATAAGCCTTTGGAAGGCGCACATTGCCTCACCGGCACGCATCTGCTAGCCTGATCCTCACGCCTATCTTGCCAACTTCAGCAGCTAAGAGCGCTCCGGCCACCGTATACACCAGCTCCCAGACGTGGGACAGGGCTCTAGGATGGCCCGCATCCCCTTCTACCGCCACTCGGACCACTGGGTCCACCGGCACCAGCATTAGCGATAGCTCTGTGACCTGCGCCAACCCCCATTGCCGCGCTGACGACGGAAACCGCCGGCGCCCGAGCGGGGTAGGGTACTCGGTCGGCCAATACGCCAGGCACCGTCTTGAGTACGGTACAAAACACGACCGAGGCACATCTCGGCGGACTGGGGCTGGACAGCAGAGACCAGGGGAAGGAGAGCTCGAGTGGCGGGCGCTACAGAACACAAAGCCCACGAGGAGACGCTTCAAACGCCTCTACGTCCAGCTCCTCCACAAACGGCAGCGATAAAGCCCCCGTCGCCAAGGTCACGACTAGCCCCAAGAGGAACTTGGTTACCTCCCTAACCGACGCTCTCCAACAGCTGCGCTTTTTGGTTGCTTGACCATTTCCGATGATGACTTGACGATGCCGGTTCGGTCCAATCTTGCTCACGCACGCACATTGGCGACAGCCTCCGCCGCCATAGCCACCGCAAAAAAGCACACCGTGGACGATGAATGGGCGAACAGAAATCTGAGATCAACGACATCTCTCGCATTTCTATCATCGCGTCTCTCTCTTCGATCAACCCTTCAGACGCCGCGTAACAACACACTTGTTCGATCAAAGCCTCCGAGTTTGATATGTTCTCGGTGTGCAACGATGGCACCTATGATGGCCTTCGTGTTACTGATGGGATCGGTGGTTGGGAGTACCCCCTCCAGATATCCGCCGTGCGTGCCATCACGCCTGGCAAGCCTACGATCGCCCCTCTTACTACCATAATGGATATAGTTTTGGGCACGTGTCGCGCGCCTTCGCAAATGGCTCTACGGAATCGGAGGCGTTCACGCCCCTCCTGAGGTTGCTAAGGAACCACTTCGACCGGATCGACACGGACACGGGCGGCAGCTGAACCAAGCTGCCTATTTTCGTCGTGTCTAACGGGACCCCTTCTTACTATTACAGCCGGACATTTCGAGGGGGGTGTTGCCAGCGACGGGGATCGATCGTGTTTTGGCAACGCGGGTGGAGGTTGTTCCGGAGGTGGTTCGGATGGAAACTAACCAGCAGTACCCTAGCTTGATGCCCATGCTATACTTGGGCCTCAAGGCTATGGTATCGAGGGCGTCTAGTACTTTCGACGCCATGGGCTTGGTATTTGATTTTTTCGCGATTTTTAAGACACCTGCCATCAACGACAAACAATAATTTCGTTACCCTGCTTCTCCGATGGATGTGCGGTCATCCGCCCCGTCGAGGTTCTCACCTGCCAGTCATGGTTGCGGCCATGGCGGGATACTTCCCATACCGCCTTCATGGCAGACGGCATGGCGCAATAACCCGCTTGTAATGCACGTCAACAAGTCCATTACGGACTGTCTCCAGCCGTGGCTTCACGCCTCTTTCGGCTGCTGGCCCCTAGAAGAACACCACTCCCCTGAAGTTCAAGCTGTCCGCATGTCCATCCAGACCGATAACCCCTCGCTCATAAGGGGTTTGGCTGGTCGGCCCCTCTGACGACTTCGACGAGTGTGAGTCTGAGTTTCTAATCGTTGGAAGGAAGTTGGCCTACGTGCTCCTTCGCAGTTTGTGCCTGTGTGGTTCTCCTCTCAGTAGTGCAGTATGCACTTCTGTTGGAACGAGACAGCTAGCTGCTTCTCTACAGCCGCTCCCACCGCCGTTTGCCCAACGCGTTTTTGACGAGCTTTATAAATTCATGACGCCCCGACAGGCATGTCCCTGTGCTCTAGCGATCCCACCGTATCGAGTGGAGGCTTTCATCTTCACTACGAGGAGGCAACAGGCGTCACCCTGTCCGACAACCCCCTACTGTTTGCTTTTAACTTGGTTCAAACCGATGACTTCCCGGCACTCAGTGTACACTACACGGTCGATGTGATGCCCTAGCCCGACCTACCCTCGGGTTAATGGTACTTTGTCGCCTCCTGGCGACAGATTATTCCTTTTGTTGGAGTGGCATATCTCGAACCGGGGGATACCCTTGGCGTCGCCCACGCCCCACTGATGAGCGTCCCGCTGGATGTTTTGCAGCAGGGCAGCCGAGACCCCAACCCTCCTTCCGGACTTTCTGAGGTGACTCCGATTTTAGCAGTTGCCTGCGCAAACACAACCGCAAGCTCTCTTCCTCGAAGGTTCGCCTATGCGCCACGGACGCCAAATCCCTGGGCCACTCGGTTTCGCCCGCGATTCTACGCCCCAATGCGGAAAAACGATCGGCTTTCATGACAATGGCCATGGACAAAAACCTTGAGCAGGTTTGTGCGTTGATCGGCAACGTGGGATATTATCTCAGTTTCATGCCCGACCTGTCCAAACCCCTTTACGCCGTCCAAGGGAGTTGTTGTTCGCCAGATCCTCGCCGAGGTCGCTGCCTCGCCAAATATGGTCTTCCCAGACTGGAACGTTGTAGCCGATGGCTCCCGCCCTATCCACGTGAACTGTAACGCTTGCACCTACGGTGTTAATACCGCGCTCAAACGAAAACAACCGAATGGCTCGGTCCGACCCGTTGCATATATCAGCCGCGCTACCCTCGATTATGAGTGGCACTGGACTCTGCTGGACCTGGAAGCTGGCAGCATTGTCTGGTACATCAAACCACTCTGAGGCTACCTACGGAGGAGGAAGTCGCGCATATTACCGAACCATAAAGCACTTGAGAGCATCGGCAAACTGGAGGTCCACACAACGCGAGTCCAGTGGTGACTCGAGTTACTCACCACATTTGACAACACCCTCGAGTACCGCAAGGGCAGCGCCAACGGGAATGAAGATTTTCTATCCCACTCGCCAGACCCCGGCACAGAACACGACCGCAGTGGGTCGAGCAGCTAAACCCCCATCGAGGCCGGTGGTGTT
Organism: Postelsia palmaeformis; assembly: GCA_037834295.1. Taxonomy (NCBI): domain Eukaryota; class Phaeophyceae; order Laminariales; family Laminariaceae; genus Postelsia; species Postelsia palmaeformis. Next base: position 16,153 of record JBBMHQ010034668.1, read on the forward strand.
TTCCTCGTGTAAGCCTGCGGGCTTTGCACTCGCCCTTCATCGATCGCTGGTGCCGGTTTGTGTTGGAGACGTTCTAGGATAAAGGTTCACCTTGACTTTTCTGAGGCTTCTAATTTGAGGAGCTCCATACCTCACCCGAAAACTGACTTCATCCAAACTCGAATTGTATCCCGATAAAACACCCCATGCCCCCAAGTATACAAAAAACGTCTTTTTTACAAACAAGAGTGGCATTCCGACGATTTCGGGTTAAGAAACCCCGTTATTCAGTAAACAAATGGGGGAAATGTGATACCTCTACCATAGAACGCGTCGTAGACTGGTGCCCCGCACCAAAAGTTCCCTTTTGGATGAGCTACTTTTCACCTTGTCGGAATTTTGCGCCTTCCGCACACACAGGCCAGGTATAAGAACTGACGACCTCTCTGCTCCTTTGGGGAGGTTTGTTGCCCGTACACCTGCTTCCGTGGCCACCGTTGATCACCGTCTCGGCTTCAGGGTGCTTTGACCCGCCACCAACACCGCTTTCACATCCATTTTGTCGTACCTTCCGGGGGCGATTCGGGCTCTTCAGAAGCCCTCACTGTCGCGACCATGGTCGCCCAGCGCGCTCCAGGACCGACAAGCCCTTCACGGGGAGAAGAATCCACCGTGATAACTGATGCGGCCGCGTCTACCCCTTCGCTGCCCGTCAACCAGACGACTTTAAATAAATTCACGCCTTCAGACCGCACCTTCACTCGGACGCGCGGACGAACAGCCGCTGCCGCTGGCACCGTGCTGCTTTCTATT
>JBBMHQ010034779.1:0-16940 GCA_037834295.1 Postelsia palmaeformis
CCCTTACTGGTTCGAAGCGCGAGTATTTATTTTGCAATCGCATTTTTCAGTTTTAAACTCGGGTCGAGAGTTGCAAATTTGCTGTTCTCGAGGCGATAATTGGAAACAAGCGTTTCGTCCGTACAAGAAAGCCCACAGCGCCGTGGCTGAAGCTCGCCAAGGAGCAAGCAAGTACGTACTCTAAAGTTACAGTCCACGGAGCCCACAAGCGTGGCTGAAAGCTCACCAGGCGCAGCTAAGACGTACGTACGCAAAGTTGCAAACGCTCGTACCAAGTACCAAGCACTCATACGACAAGAACGTTTCCTTGGAATAATCAGGAAGTTTCCAGGTTACGGTTCGATCGTACTACTTGTACAATAGTAGGTGCGGCGCAATACACAAGAACTTCGCAATATAGAAGATAACAGCACGAACAAAGTAGCGACAATCGCGGAGAGCCTCCCGCGGTTTGACGGGAAGGATAAACACGCCTATCGCGACTGGAAAGAAAGGATAAAGGTCCACCTCAGTATGTCAGCTCCAGCTATCTATGACATACTCATGGGGCAGCAAAAGCCCAACCCGACGCTAGGCGGCCACCTAGCCAACTGATAGCGGAACAATGCCAGCCTCTACTCAGTCCCCTCCCTAGCTACTTCATGGAGACAGCTCGCGACCGTCTTCATGACACAGGAGAACACATTTCTCCCGAACAGTTCGGTGACCTTATACTCAACGCCCTCACGCCCGACTTCAACTTCGTGCGTAACACCAGCTTCAGGGACCGAGTGTTTGGGCTAGAGGGCATGAAGTCCACGATGCACAGTATGTATGCGGACCTCCTATCACGTTCTTCAAGCTCGCCATCAATAGCAGGACGCGGGTTCGCCATGCAAGCGCAGGACGACCTCAGTGGAGTGAAGTGCTACATCTGCAGGCAGTTTGGACACCGCAAGGTGGACTGCTCCAAGTACGACCCCAACTACAAGAAGACCAGGAAAGAAGGGTCTTCCAAATGGTGCTCTCTGCACAAAACAACGTCTCATTCCGACGATGAGTGCAGAGCAGAAGGAAAGAAGCGTAATAAAAAACAACAAAAGACACAAGGTGGAGGAGGAGCCAAGTAGTGTTCAGTGTATTTGATTACGTCTCATGCAGACGACGAGTGCCAGCTACAAAAAAAGCAGGCCAACAACGGCAACGCCAATTTCGCCAAGCATTTTCAGCAGCAACATCAAACTGCACCAGGGGAACAGGGCTTCCAAGGAGGATATTGGTTCGTCGGCATCACTGCCACACAGGACGAGAAGCCCATAGGCGAAACACAGGGCGAGAAGCTCAACATGCTTACAACACCAGCGCGCGAGTACGAAAAGGACCTCAATGGACACTCGATCGCGACCCTTGAGCTGTTTGGGCAGGACTCTGGAAACTCAGCACTTATGGCAACCAGTGCCGAGGGAGTTGTCAACTACACAGAAGCAACGAACAACAACTCCCTGGCGGTTTACGTGGTCAGCGGAGCATCCGAGCACTACTTCGACGACACTTCCGGGCTAAGGGGGGGGTCGTCTGACTTTGAAGTCCTTGAGGAATCACGCAAGATTACTACTGCAGCAAAACACCAGCTGGAAGGAAATGCTACAGGCGTCATCACCGGTACTATCCTCGACAAAGCTGGAGTGAAGCAGCAGGTGAAAATCCCGATCGTGGTCGTACCCGGTCTGGGACGCAAACTCTTCTTGGTGCGCCAGGCTACGCTACAAGGCGCCACCACTACGTTCGCGGCCGACGCCTCTCGCATCGAGACGGACAGCTTTGTTCTCTCTCTGAAACAAGCTGCAGGAAATCGCGACATCTACTTGTTCGACATGGGACTAGAAGCATCCGAACAAGACTCACAGGCGACAAGAATCAACACCTCGGACAACTGCCACCGCCGTATGGGACATATCAACGCCAAAAGCCTGGACCCCTTAAACAGGCGGACAGCAACGGGATGCACTTCGTCGGGGGAGTGTTGGACTGTGACGTCTGTGCAGTCGGGAAAAGTACCCAACGAGCTCACCCGAAGAAAGCCGACCTCAACGTCAGCAATCCTTTTGGATTGGTCTACACCGACCTCATGGGGCTAATTTCACCTACAGCGCTCGGAGGATTTGAATACGTGAGCAAGATCCCCGACGAGTACACCAAGTGGACAGAAGTATTCCTCATCCAGACCAAACGCGACGCAGAAGACACGATACGGCTGTACGTGAAGACCCTCGTGGCGCTCTCGGGGTACCGCATTGTTCGCCTTTATGCGGAGCGCGGAACAGAGTATACTGGAAGCTCCTTCCGGGAGTACTGCCGCGAAACAGCGATCCAGTTGGAATTTATTGCTACCAACACGCCGAGCCAGATCAGCGTAAGCGAGCGCATTGGACGCATCCTCGCTGGGATAAGGCGGAGCATACTCCTGGACAGCGGTCTACCGAAATATCTCTGGGGGGAGTTGATGCAAACTGCTGCATACCTCTCGAACAGGCCACCACATCCAGCTCTTGGTATGATGACCCCTTACGAGAAAATCTACGGCAAAAAGGCGGACTTGAGCCTCCTCAAGATAATTGGCGCACGGGCTTTCGTCCAAATCGAGACCTACACGAAGAAGCTTGGCAACAAAGCCTGGGAGGGACGGCTCTGCGGCGTCAGTCAGGAATCCAAGGCCTACCGCGTTCACGATCCGGCGATGCGAAAGATAGTCGAGAGCAGGGACGTCCTTTTCATCGAAACGCCATCGCACCTAGTTCAACCGCCCGAAGACAGCGAGTACCACGGAACAGGCTGGAGACCATAAACGACAATGACAAGCTCTACCACAACGATGATAACCTACTGAGGGACATCCGGAACTACACATCGCGTCTGAACCTCAACAACACCTCCGACCATACTATCGAAATCGCCCAGCCCACTGGTACGGAGCTGTCCGAGATTCTCGCGCGGTTACGCGAGCTCACCAGCCGTAATCTTGGCACCGGATCGAACGGCGTTACGCCGACAACCAAATACGCAAGTGATGGACAACAGCCTGCGGTCAACAACTCTAGCTCGTCATTGGGGGCGGGCGCAGCGGGCGCTGAAGAAGTGAGTGTTAGAGGGGTGGCATCTGCAACGGACAAAGGAGCTTCGACCGCCAAACAAACGACAGGATCTCGCCACTTGGAAGTAACACCTGCTGTGACTCGGTCAAAAGCTTCCCAAGGAAGCCTACAGGCGATGCTTTTCGACAGCACCCTCCGCAGAATGCAGAGACTTGCCCTTTACACCAAAGAAGATATGCCGGACATGGCGCATTTCATGGAGATGGTGACTCACGCGGAATACGCCTACGCCACCACCAACGTGCAACCCAAAAGCCGTTTGGAGGGGGAGAGCAACACCATGTCTACGACCTCGTCCCCTCGACATCAATTCCCGCCGGGCAGAAATCAGTCGGATCGCGGTGGGTCTACAAAATCAAGGCCGACAAGACCTTCAAGGGAAGGCTTGTTGTTCAAGGCTGGGGACAAGTTGCAGGAGAAGACTGTGGTGGTACGTTTGCCCCTGTTTGCAGAATCCCGAGCATCCGAATGGTGCTCGCAACGGCGGTGGGGTTTGACTGGGACATCCTACAGGTGGACGTCCAAACAGCGTGTCTAAACGCCAATGTCGAAGAGGAAGTCTACGTCAAGATGGCCCCGGGCTACGAGAAGAAGAATGACAATAATGGAGTTCCATTGGCAATGAGGCTTCGCAAAAGCTTGTACTGTCTTCGCCAGAGTCCCAAGAACTGGCACAGCACCATCGACGCCTAAAAATTGATTTCAAACCGCTCAAGTCTGACCCCTGCGTCCACGTCTACTGCACGGACAACGACTACATCAGCAACAACACAACGAACACGAGCAAGAAGCCGGACGCCATCCTCCCTCTCTACGTCGACGACCTCATGCTTGCTGGAGGCGACAAGGCGGTACTCAAGATGCAAAAGGAGAAGCTGATGAGGCGATATGCCACAACGAACATGGGGGACATTTTTTCACTGATACTTGGAAAGCAAGTCACCCGCAACCGTGGACGCGGGACACTCACCATCTCTCAGGCAGACTACACCAGGTCCGTGATCGAACAATACGGAATGGGGGAGTGAAAACCCGTGAGCACGCCCGGAGCAGGGAAATAGCTGTCCCTTGACCAGCCAGCAGATATCCTTCTTGACGACTCAGACAAGCAACGGTATCAGGCGATTACAGGTTCCTTAATGTATCTGGCTCAAGTTGCTTGCTACGACATCCACTATGGCGTCAACCAACTTACGAGGGACATGTCAAAGCCATCTAACGCATACATGGCAGCGGCCAAGCACGTGCTCCGTGACTTTGCCGGCACGATCAAATTCGACATCACCGGGGTTTTAGCCTCACCGCGATTTCGGACGCGAATTGGGGCAACAACCCAGACAACGGCAAGTCAATTTCATCGTACACTATGATGATGTCCAACGGCCCAGTGAGCTTTGAGGTTGTTCTTCAAGGAGTCACGGCCCAATCGGCCATCGAGGCAGAACTTGTCGCAGCAGCACTGGCGATGAGAGAGGCAGTCTACTGCGCTAACATGATGGAAGAGCTCGGGTTCGGAAAGGCGTTCAAGTGCGTTCCTCTTCACATCGACAACACTTCAGCTCTGCATGTGGCCGGGAATCACACATTCAGCTCGCGTGCTAAACACGTGGCTCTACGGCTTTTCTACATCCGCCAAATCGTGAAGGCAAGGTTAGTATCCACTACGCGTCGACCGAGGACAACATATCAGATTCGGGGACGAAGTTCCTCAACAAGCATCGCCACTGTTACCTCATCGGCCGGATCAAGGACTTCAGGGCCTGAACCAACATCACTGGCTCCAACAGGGCTATCTGGTAGCAAGGACTGCAGCAGAGTTGCTGCGGATACATCATTTTTATCACATTTCCATCAGCTGCTTCAGCTCCAACAGCTTCCTCAAATACATCAGCTTCATCATCAGCTTAAGTGGCTTCTCAGCCCGGCATCATAGTTGGAGCATAGAGCGTATTCGTGGGGTTATTTGTATTCGGAACGTTGTAACGTACCTGGTATACATTTTGTGTGGTGTTATTACCGTAATGTTTTGATTTGTTTTCGAGTTCAGTGCAACACACGGTAGCCTTTGAACCCTTTCGTTTGTCTTGAATAAGGCAGTCGTTACAACGTACCTTATATGTTGAGATGGGTCATCGATACTGTTCATGTGACGTTTTGTAATTTCAGAGTATCGCTTGTATTCACACCAGAAGTATTGTTCGAAATACATCGGGACTCGTCTGCATCCACATCGACACTGTCAACTGTCAGCGGACGGGATTGAATGTGTTGTTCGCTGTGATTTTGATTTTCTGAGTACCAGGTTTGGCTTTGAGCGTACACATGCATTAACATGCATCAATTGAGTTGGCAAGCTCAACAGTGAAAGAGAACACCAGTTGCAACAACATTTCACTGCACAAGCTTTGAGTGAGGAGATAACTCCAGGGCAGGATTTCGAAGTAAGAGTTGATTTTGTATGCGACAATGGTAGTACTATTTGCAGACGCGACTTCCATTTAAGGGGAGTGTTGAGAAATAGGCAACAGTAGAGCCTATTGTCGTGATAAATGTTCAGTAGCGACTGCAGTACAGCAATCTATCAGTCAATACCCAGTACCATGGAGTACTGCTAACTAATCAGAAGCATAGTAGTCAGCGTTTAGCGTTCGGTATATTTACTGCTTTGGAGTATCACGTATATACGAGTACGAGTACTAGTAGCGACTACGCGGCGGAATCACGTAGTACCCGTACGAGTAACATTGCGGTATAAATACGTTCAACTTATGCGGTACAATAGGCCCCACATACGTACGTATAAGCAAGTTACGAGAAGAGGATGTGTGATTGATCATCGGGACGTTGGATTAGCTAAGCTTCCACGAATAAGCATCAGGGAACGTTGCCATAGATAGATACTACAACGGCTCGTAGGATACGATCTACGTAGTCGCAGATCTGAGTTGATCGAGGACGGCCGTGCAAGCGCACACCCTCTCACTCTTGTTCTTTTTCTCTCTTCTTCTGCCTTTCTGCCCACAAGCGGCTCCTTTCAACATCAATTATCTTCTGCATTTTTCAAGCGCCAGCGAGGTGGTTTGAATACTACCAGTGCACATCTGTGCTACCACCTGCCAAGGGTGTACCAACACGAAACCCGAATATAGGAGCACATCAGGGTTTTATATACAACGACAAAAAACGGCAACGCCCCGACTGCAGGATTCTCCACTACTATAGGAAACAAATGGGATTACTGGGAAGATAAAAATACAGGTCGGGAATATTTTCAAGTAAGGAACATGAGCACCACACACTCTTCGACAATGACGACTCGAGGGTTGGCGAAGATGGTCATTAGGTCTCACCATCAGGGCATTACAGGCTAAGCGCCTTTACTGATTCCCAACTTGTCACTTGCAGGCGAGGTTCAATACAGAGTTAATCATTCTCCCGAAGCATACATGCCAGGGGCGGTTGGTCCCTCTCGATGGCTAACAACGAAAACTACGATCCACACACGCGTGCTGGAGGGATAATATGCGTCAGATATCGCCCGAGGGGAAGCGAAAAACCATCAGCCATCCTGATATTCAACGTGGGTTCGGCACATATCTCGGAACCTCGAAATGATACTCGTAGTGGGGGAAACGACTATTTGCAGTCCAAAACGCGCCCCGTCTACCTGTGAAGCGAGTGAAGACCCTCTATTCATAGTGTGGTACTAAGGTGATGTAAAAACCATCCACGAAACATCGTGCACTTTTCAGCCACAGCCAGTCTTGCCCGTCCAGATGGAGGGGAAAAAAACTTCAACTATACGGTAGGTCGGTATGATCGAATCTGTTCTGGCCGCTCGAGTACTACACGACCAAACTGAATCCCGGGCGGCAAAGTTACACCACCTTTTTCGTGAAGAATGTACCGGGCACCTTGCTTGCCGACTTTTCAAAGGAAGAATTGTGACTGAAAACCGAAAGTATTGGGCCTATTTTGTAAGAAACGTACTATACTCCCCTTGCAGTAAAACGTCGCACTGAAACATAGCCTAATACCAGGTATATCTCAGCCGTCGACGACACCAATACGACTGAAAAACATTGGCAGTCTCCAGGTATCGAATATCCTAGAAAGCCGGGATTATGGGGTACCCTCGCACTTTTGATACTTATATCCTCTGCTTTACGATCAGGCCAAGGCTCTGTTTCGGTTTTAGTTGTTTTGGATCGATACCCATCACCAAATGCGTATGTATTCCCCCGGAACGTTTTAACTATGAGGGAAGTACAACTTTTCGCAAACGAAAAAACCATTGAAATCGGGTATCGTTCCCGTCAGAATGGCAGTCCTCAAATACTATACAATAATTGATCGTTTATACCAAACTCAAAACAAACCATACCGTACCACACTTCGAACAAAACATATTCCCTTCACCATGCTTAAAGTATATATACATATATATTATATATATATACCTATATATATACTTATATTATATATACCTATATACCTGGTATATACTTATATTATATATATACCTATATATACTTATATAAATATATTATAGCATGGCACGGCTTCATTGCTCAGCTGCACGACGCCACTACAGCCGCTTATCTCTGTGTCATAGGTATTTGGTCACATAACCAGGTATCTCGTCAAGACAACGAACCAGGACAAACACTGGGTGTGCTGTATGTCGACGGTCAGGGCAGAAATAACGGTCCATACAAACAATACGCACACAAAATATCATGAACTATGGTATGATAGATCGACGCAACTAGTCCCAATGTAGTGTCAGACGTGGTGGAGATGGACAACGAGGATTTCAAATCTCCGGGCTGGCTAGTGTGGGGATATCACTACTGTGTACCCCGTGAAGACTTGAGCGCGCAGCCCATTTTTCGAGAGCGATGTATTGGTACGGCATACATATCATGTCGAGCCTTAACTGTATGCACCGCGATTTACAGAAAAGTGTACATCATCAACGTTTTAGGACCAGCGCCCATCCGTATCTGTTACGGTAGTAGTCCAGGGACCCTAGGGGTTTCCAGAAGGACACACGGCATATTGACAGTGAGGATAATGTGAATTGAACCAAGAGTCTGCAGGGGTGTGACCGGACGGTCACATCCCTTCTCCACCCTTGTCAGCCTCTTACAGCCCGTCCTGTGGCCAGCAGAGTTCCCATCAACGAGAAGAGTACCAACCGAGATAACTAGGAGATTACTCGAGCGGCCGTTCCGCAGGCTGTGTAGAACGACCGGAATGTACTGTAGGTGAGAAGTCTTTGCAATGAACTACGAGCGCTTGAGCGTGTGAAGGAGTGTCAGACGGCTTTCTGGCCCTAATTGTCCTGACGACAAAATAGTATATGACGTTCTAGAGGGTGGGCCCGTCTGAGCAGCCCTCTGGGAGGCATACGCTATATAGGCTGGAGAGTCCGGCGATATTACGCCATGCATGACACGCGCACCGCTCGACTCGGTTACCTATCACCATGCAGAAAGCGTGTTGTAGAGTTCGGTATGTTATCGTTCGGATACATTCGCTGTCTTGATTCTAGTCGAAAGCGTGTTGTAATATTCGGTATGTTATCGTTCGGATACATTCGCTGTCTTGATTCTAGTCGCACCACAGTGAAGGCAAAGCTAGGGGCGTCTCGTGCGGTCGACGCTGGAATATGTGCTTGATGTTATCCCTTCGAAGACCCAAACGAGAAAAGAACACAAACATACTCGGCGATGAAAGGCGATGCCAGATATTCAGGATCGTGTATACCATGTCGAAGGTTCCCTCGTGTTTTTCGTCTTGGAGCCGTGTACGCACTCTTCCCTAAACCGCTTCTATACTACACGGCACGCGAAAGGTACGCCTTATCTCACTTCCTGCTTGCACTGAGGTGTTGGCAAAACCGGTGATGATGCCGCTGACGTAGGTATATACGCCAGAGGTGTGAACGGCATCTGCGGGTAGATCTAAAGCCGCCATGCAATCGCGACAGTGCTTTCGTTTGACCTCATTCCTTCTGTTTGTGTAGTTCTTACTGTAAACCAGGAGGAAGGTGCGGTATGTGGCAGCGCAGACAATTATTTTTGTACGTACGGTGTCTAGGTTGCCGCCGTGCTCTTCGAATGCATCCGTCTACGCGTCCTTTCATACGCTACACATTAAACGCTTGACGGCTACTGTGCGTTATTTGTCTCACCTCCTCCTGCTCGCGCGGAATTGTTGGAAAAACCTGTAATGCCGCTGATGTGGACCTCCACGCCAGAGGTGGAAATGGCACCTGCGGGTAAATTGAGGAGGCCTATACAGTCAGGAAGCTGATTACTTGAAGCCTCACTACCGCTTGTTTCTACAGTGCTGTAGTAGAATTCGCATTACTTCACGCAACAAGATGCGATAGCACTGCTTGCAGTACACTGGTTTCGCACCGCGCACCGACAAATACCGATGGATGTATTTTTGCCTTGCACCGGATGAGGGCTGGGACGGACGGAATGAAGCATGGCCACAGACGCTGTATTTCACGTGCTCACTTATTAACGTCCAAAAGGGACTATACCATGAGCCGGAATACGGTGACGATGAAGAGTGCAAAAAAAGCAAATACTCCAAAGCCAATCCCAATCACAGCATTCCGGTCGTTGGGTATGCGATGACAGGACTGGAGTGAGACAGGAGACAGCCGAGCGCTTGCTGTAAGCGTTCACTCCCGATTCACGCTGTGCTTTATACTCATGTTGCGTCAGTAGCCAACTAGTTGTTTCATTCACGAACTTGTTTGACTAAATCGGCGCATGATACAGTACTGTCGTATCAGTCCGTCGTCGTCGCTGTGTTTCTTACATTACACTGTATATATACTTCGAAGTATGTATATATTGGGATCAATGACGCGTCTCTGCACCGATCTGCGGGAGAATCTCACCCAGGTAGGGATATATTTTCCGGATTGATTTTCTGGCGATCAACGCGGCTCTTGGCGAGTTCTCACCTCCAATAGTGGTGGCATTATTATACGCGAAAGTAGTGGTTCCGTCAATCTTCAGCTCCCCATCATTGAAGGCGACGGCGCCTGCGGGAACATGAGGGGGGAATCGTGAGCGTTATTCCTCTGGCGGGCTGGTCTCGTTTGGATATTAATAGCAGACTTCTCGTGCAAAAATAGCTATTGACAGGTGGCTAACGCTACCTAGCGGTGAGATGTATGGGAGGGAAATTCTTCCGCCCCTATTCTCAACGAAATAGGCATACTTTCTAAGTTATCGGATGGAGTTGTATGCGACCCAATAACATGGCAGAAGTCGAACGGCATCAACGGTAGGGGTAAACAAATCCCAGATATACAGTAGATCAGAAGGCATCTACAGATTCAGTCACGGGTTAGGTAACGACTTGTCTGAAGGATATCAAACCAACCCCATCACCCGCACGCATCGTACATATAGGAAAATGCTACAGTACATATCCGTCTGGCCGTCAAGCTACTGATACTGTCGGAAACACACGTGGTGTGTACGTAATAGGTTCGTGGTCACTCCTCTTGCCCATATAGAAACAAGGCGGACTGGTGCGGAAAATGTGGAAACCTCGCATGCTGCGTACATTTGCTCTATCACGTGTCCCTTTCTAGATCACCTCACTCGATTGATGCCAGCGGCTGGTTTGGCCATGCTGTATGATATCCAGGGATTTACCGGAATACATGTTGTATACCAAAGGCTTCCGATGTGTGCCAAGAGGCGACGTCATGCACTTGGAATATTACGTATGCAAGTACTTTGCGGTTCATGACTGAAGATTCGTCGCAGCTCTAAGCCTTCCAGCGGCACGGGATCATTTGTTTCGATCTGTTACGAGTTCAGGGATCCGCCTAATTAGGGGGTCTCTTTGCCTCAGGGGATCCTCTCGTATCTTAGGGGATCCCCCCGTATCTCAAGCGATTCCCTCGTATCTTAGGGGATCCCCTCGTACCTTAGGGGATCCCCTCTAATCTTAGGGGATCCCCTCGTATCTTAGGGGATCCCCTCGTATCTCAGGGGATCCCACCGTATCTTGGGGGATCCCCTCGTATCTTAGGGGATCCCCTCGTATCTCAGGGGACCCCACCGTGTCTTAGGAGGTCCCCTCGTATCTTGGGGGGTCCCTTCAAGTCTTAGGGGATGCCCTCGTATCTTAGGGCATCCCCTACAAGCTTAGGGGACACTCACAATGTGTGCTTTGTGTGCGAAAAGGATGCCCTAAGGCAAAAGGAATCCCCTAACTCCATCTAGGTGATACTATGATATCACAATTTGATATTGAAGAACCACACAAATAGTAGGCTGCAAAAACAAGCCGTCAAACTATGTTGTTGAAGTGGCATTAACTCAAGGCTCGAGGCGATGTCCCCAGAACCTGGGGATCCTCTAAGAGAAAGGGATTCCCTAAGGCGAAAGGGATCCCCTGACTCCATCTGAATGATATTGTAATATCAAAGTTTATTATTGGGAACCCCCACGAATAATAGGCTGCAAAATCAAGTCGTTAGTCCATGTTGTTGAAGTGGTATTATCTCAAGGCGCGAGGCGATGTCCCCAGAACCTGGGGATCCCCTAATGCGAACGGATCCCCTAACTCCATCTGGGTATAATATCACAATTTGATGTTGGAAATCCACACAAATAGTAGGCGGCAAAATCAAGCCATGAGACCAACTCAAGGCGCGAGGGGACGTCCCCAGGACCTGTCAGGGATCCCCTAGTGCAAAAGGGACCCCCTAACTCCATCTGGGTATAATATCACAACTTGATAATGGAAAACCACAAAAATAGTAGGCTGCCAAATCAAGCCCTTAAGACCAACTCAAGGCGCGAGGGGATGTCCCCAGAACCTGCTTGGGATTCGCTAGTGCAAAAGACATCCCCTAAGATACGAGGCGATCCCCTAAGATACGAGGGGATTCCATAAGATACGAGGGGATCCCCTAAGGCAAGGGGGCCCCCTAACTGGGCGGATCCACTAACTCGCAACATCGATCTCCTAAATTTGAGCTGCTGCCTGGGAAGCCACGATGAGCATACGACAAAGACGCGTTGGTGTGAATACGCCCGATACGCATGCATGTAACCGACTGCGAGTAGGGACAGTTGTTGTTGTTTTAGCCGGTGAAGTTGCTGATGTTGCTGGTGTTGTTGGTGTTTTTGTTGGTGCTGCTGTTGCTGCCGGTTAAATTAGTGATCTCGTTGTTGGTGTTGCCGACCGTGAGGTTGATATTAGCGATGTCGAGTTTTTGTTGGTGTACTTGGTATTTGCTGGTGTTGATGGTGATGCTGCTTGCTTTGGTAATGTTGAACCTGAAGTGATGATCCCGCACTACTGCACTATACCGTAACCAATGGCGCGGCTGCGAGAGAGTACCAACAGTCCACATTGAGTTTGAAAGGAAAACAATTGAGGCGAAAAATAAACTCAGTCGGGGCCCTATGACTATATCATGTTGTAGCTAAACGCGGATTCATCCTATTATTCGCAGCAGTAGTTTGTCGGGAAATAGAGCTACTTTCGACCCACGCGTGGTGGTATGTCCTGCGCGAACTCCGTGCTTGGGCGATCGCTTTGGTCCTCGCGCTCACAGCGAAGCAACACTAGAAGAGCGTATGCTAACGGACGGCATGGATCATTCCTGAGTGCATTGGCGAACGGTACGTATCGCGGTTCGTATCGTGGTTTCTCAAGCCATTACTTCCTTCCTTTCAGATATGAAAGGAGCGGGCACATCTATTATTCGCGGGTCGCTAGTGTTGTCGTCCCCAGCATGAGCTGGTTCGGGCTACAATATTTCTTGAGGGCTGCTCGTTCTCTTGTTTGTGGTCCACCTGACAGGAAACGGAACGACTTAGAGGCAACCAAACAAAACACGCCATCAACCCCTACAACGTGCATGAGTTTAGCCCAAGCGGCGTATTCGCCTGAAGTAGTAGTTGGCGCGTTCCACGATAGAGGTAGTACATTTCCGCTCAAACGTTTTCTGGATTACGGGGGCTCCTTAACCCAACATCGTCCGATTGTCAATCTTGTTTCGAAATGTGATGCTTTTGTATACCTGGGCCATGGGGCTACTTATTCGGGATGGTATTTGGTTTCTGCTTAGGTCAGTTTTCGGATGAGGTATGGAGCTCCTTAAGTGAGGAGCCGTGGGAAATTAGGGTGACACTCTATGGTAGAACGCCTCAGTTGAGTAGTAGTACCATCGGGTGCCACGAAAGTGGAATTGCATTGGCTGTTTTCCAAAACCATGACAGTAGGCGCCCGCAGTTAAGAAACATTACACTTTGAAAAATAGGCTCAGATCGGCACGAACAAGAAGAAAATTGGTTCAAGAAACACAGCTCAACAGTGGGACCAACTTGAAATCCTATGCAATAGAGATGGGTCATGGTCCGAAAAAATAAGGCGTTGAGCCTACAGACCTAATCGACGTTTCCTAACACCGGGCGCCCACTGTAGCCGAGCAGGATAATGGCCTTCAGTGACCCACGCATGCCACGGTTCAATGAAAGGAGGCTTCGACCGGATGGTCTATAACGAAACGGAACTCCTCGGCCGAGGAACTACCGGGCGAAAACAATGTGCAGGGTAACTCGTTCGTGTTCCATACCATACTACCGTAGTTTCATCAGCACCAACCAGGTTATCCATAGCAGTGTTCATCGGATTGAGCGTACACATACTGATATATTTTATTTTATTGAGAGCCGATATTTTTTGGGTAAGGGGAGCAACTCCTCGAGCGTGGAGCTTCAAACAGTCGGTCCTATGCTCTATAGTGTATACAGCTACCTGGTATATATATGCTATTCACGAAATCTCAAGAGTCTTCCGCGGTTTTTCTCACCTCCGGCATAGTAAGCTGAGTTATGAGCAAACACGGTGTTTCCGCCGATTCGAACCTCCGACTTTGAAAGCGCAGACATGGCTCCTGCAGAAGATAACGGGATTTATGCGTGCTCAGCTTGCACCACTAAGCCATGGCGCGTCCACCGCTCGCAGAGATAATTCGCAGCAGTTGTAAGTTTTGAAAGGGCGGGACGAGGCAACAAGGGCGTCCTGAACATTTCTCCCTGGGGTGACCATGAGACAACTACTATTTATATACACCAGAGGAAAAAAACATGTGGGAGACGGAACAGAATCGGTAGGTACTGACCCTGATGCCAGGGATACGTTCACTCTACAGACTTCGATATTCTCCGAGTTCCAATGAAATTCGATACACAATTGCCACGGAACTTTTGTCACAGCGTCTCAGCGTCACAGCAGTATTTCATCAGTATTTCATCAGTATTTCATCAGTCAACCCAGGCGAACGACTGACCGAGCGATCCACGGACGTCTGAATTTAATCGCTAACTGAATACACTGTACGGCAACGCCAAACGAATCAAAGGCATATCTGGTCCTCAGCGTGTTCCTTACACCTCACGGGACTCATGATGCGTTCGGCTCTCGTTACAGCGGCACTCGCGACACGTATGACATGACGAATGTATGGTCCGATAGGGGTGCACCTAAACAAAACGTTCCTGAGGTTCTGGTTCCCACTTGAGGAACTCTGTCCTATTACCCTATCGTACCACCCTTTCTCCCACCCGGAAAACAGCTGTAAAAAACGTGCACGCTTAACCTGACGAGTGATCTCATGACCTACGAAGCCCACATCAAAAACCATCGTACAAACAGGCGATATTGTATGGATAGATCATCGATATTGTATTGGCACCATGTTGGCTAGTTCTTTAGTTGAGAAGCCCGATCGGTCTGAAATGTTTAGACAAAAAAGTGCTACACACTAGCTATTAGTAGTGAACACCCATGGGTATTGCAACCCCTATCGCAGGAAGCGTCGGCGGTGCCACACGGTACTACGATATCTCGAGGCGAACTATCAAACTCATACGGGCCGTTTCGCACCTCCGTAGATAGAGCCTGAGTTGTGAGAAAAAGAGGCGTTTCCGACGATGTTGACCTTTGATTCATCAGTAGCGCACACTGCACCTGCGAAAAGATTGGGAATAAATCATCAGCGATATTATGATCATATCTTACTAAATACAAAAACTCTCACGGCTTCAGGGCGCCCCCTTATTGTTTAGGGCGCCAGTCCTTTATGTGCAGCAGAACGTGACAGCTAGCTGTGAACAATCTACAAGCTTGGCAATGGCTCGTGGCTTGGTGTGACGTCAACGTTGAGCATAGCTCATTGAAGGCTAATCTATCTAGGATGTAGGCAGCTTTCTTCCTGATCCCCAAGTGTTCAGGTGCAAATTGTTATATTGAACGAAAAAACTTGCCTGAAGTTTTCAAGTTTCGCATTCTCAACACAACACGTTTCAGGTAAGTGCTGTAGGGGTGATCAAGGCTGTGGAGGGAATTTCTGCGTACGATGCCGTTTGCGGTGGGCATTTAACGCCTTGACGGTATGCCAACCATACCATCAGCAGGACAACAATATCACTGCATGTACGAACTTCAGAACCAACATGTTGTTCAAAAATGCACCATGTATTGCATAGTCAATTGTGGCAGTACAGTCTGGACGCTAAGGGCCGTTTTAAACAGCTGCGAATAATAGAAACCGCAAAAAACTTGCAATTTATAACACACATCATATACGCATTGTTGCCGACTGTGGCAATGGAATCTGGAGAAATTTATGCCGTACAGTGCCTGCGATAAACGTTTGTTAAAAACAAGCGCATGGCCGGTAGAGGTCAGCCAGCCATTGCGCGGTCGGTCGGGAAGTTACCCGACTTTGATGTGTACCTTTGTGAATGACACGCAGACATCGCCGAACATTCTTTACAAGGTGACGCAATCGTCGATGGAGTGTCCCCTATAAGCACCGATTCATCATTCGAGTGCATACCAAAAAAGGCAAATAATGCATATCAATTTGAAGGTAAAGTCGAGAACGTGAAAACCAAGATTTCAGAACATTTAGAGAGAAAAAGTTGACGCCGCAAGTGAACCCCGAACCCAGTTTGACTTTTTTTGTACTAGCTCAAGAGGTATGATACCCTGGTAAGCATTATTTTGCGAGACGTCACCAATGGTTCGCATACAACGTTTTTCGCACCAGGCTTCACGTCATTGCCGGTTGAACCCTGCTGGAATCTCAGGGAGAAACAATGCCGATAAGAAGCGTTGACTACAGCGACGACCACGGCGCGATCGGGGGACGATAAACACGAATGTGTGCTCGAGTTACGATGGAAGGAGTCGTGCGGCACGGATACAACATGATCCCACCCGTAGACGGTTGAAAACAACATTTTTTTCGTCGTTTCAATCGCTCTCTTGGGGACCCAAATAAGTTTATCAATGATCTCTCCAGCCTACGTTAGCCGGGCGCCAATACTATTGGTAGGGCGTCACTGGTTCAACTGGTCTCATCAGTTGGGAAGCTGCAACTGGGATGAAGAACAGCGGAACAGCCGGTGCTATTCCATCTCTTTTGTGTCACTATGTTGAGGAACGGCATATGCTTTGTGCACCGAAGCCTGCCCACCTGTGGTGTGTTTGATTCTCACGTACGCTTACGATCGACCGGACAAGGCGAAGTTAGAGTAGATCCAAGAAGATAATCGGCAAGGCGGGTTGAATATGTACTGCCTTGGGACACGACTCGCGAAGGAGCTCGCGGCTCGTCTGTTGCGTTCAAATTGACAACCTATGTTTTGCGGCGGAAGAGTTTTAAGATATTTGTGTGCATTTGGGGTAAAGCGCGGGGCTCAGGTTTACCTTTTGACGAAATACATGGCAGGGTCTATG
>JBBMHQ010034890.1:0-16938 GCA_037834295.1 Postelsia palmaeformis
CATGTCCTTTGTCTACGTCATCCCGCGTCGAGGTGGTCTCAGGCTTCGTACGACAAGAAAATTTCGTGTCTCGCAGGCGGTTCCGCGGGGACGGCCCAGAAGATTTCAAAGCGGGGGGCGCCAGACAGAGTAAGTACTCTTGGCGCCTTCGCCGTGGCCAAACGAACGAAGCCTTTTAATTGTGACCCTCTGCAGGTCCAAATGGATCCCGTGGTCTCTACACCCTGAAGAAAACAAAACGAGTCGAATTTCGGAGGCCAGTAGCACGGTCTGAGCGCATTAGTTTTCCATGTTATTTTTGTGTTTCTCTTCCGATTCGTCTTCTATGTTTTGTTTTTTTCCTTATATATATACGGAGTATATTTTTACGTGTATGGCGTGCCTGTTGTATCCAGTATGATGATAGACATTGCATTGCTCTACTGCCATGCTTTGCATACCCTGAAATGTAGTATCTCTGTGGCGTAGCTTTGTGATCACATCAAGAACTTGTATATCTTCTTGGATTGAAGAATCGGCATAGACACTGGTTGTGTTGAATGTCGACCGGTAGGAAAAACGGTTTGTTGGGAAGGAAACACACACATTTTTATTGACAGAACAGTCCTCGAGATGCGCGTTTTTCACTTGGTTTTAGGATGTCCCTGAGTTTGGCTTCAATGAATCAGGTATACCTCATTTTGGTATTTGCTCCTTTTTGAACTATCAATATTTCAGAGAGGCCAAACGTCCACTTTTTTTGTTTCCGTACGCGTCTGCCCTCCCTCGACTCAACATTTCATATACTATCCTCTCTAAGCTCCGTACTCGTACGTCATACGTAAACATACGTATTTAGACATGTATGCATGCCGTACGCTTGTTTCACATTTCCGTATCTGGGGTGTGTGACGTCCTTTAGTTGCTGTGATTTGTTCTCTGTTTTTCTTTAGTGGCCACAGCAGTCTATACAGCACCATCGTTGTCTTTGTCTGCACCACACCGCGTCGAGGTGGTCTAAGGTTTGATACGGCAAGATTATATTGTGCCGAGCAGACGGTTCCGCGAGGAATATTTAGAGCTATCAGCGAGGGGGGGGCACCAGACTAAATACTCTTGGAGCCCCGCCGTGGCGGAATAAATGAAGCCTAGTCAGAGTAACTCTCTGCAGGTCCAGTCGGAGCCCGTGCCTATACAAGATTGAAAAAAAAGATTTTGTAGGCCATGTGGCACGCTCAAGGCTTCAGGCGCATTCTTTTTTCACCCTACATTCATGGCAAGAACACCGCTTGTGGCGCAGCTCTCTTTTCTTGGCTTCAGGATGTACTCGACTTGTAGATTGTTTCGCCATACTATCAGTACTTCAAGACAACGATTACGCACTCTGGTTTTGTATATCCTTTCTCTACGGTACATTCAGAGCACAAACTATCTCATCATAATCATACCGCAGTAAGTATGATTCGAGTACACCAAGCTTGTACAGCACAAAAATGAAAATTAGCTCAAGGTCTGCGGAAGCAGTACTGGTATTTAATTTGGTGCCTGGGAAGGAGCACTGATTGACTAGTGCAGATGGCATACGACGAATTGGGTCAGCGTTCATTTTTTTAGTGATGATGGTATTGCACGACAATAAGATCTCAAGGGAAATGAATGAATAATATGTGCGTAGTCAACGGTTCCGTCCTTGTCGTCACAGAAAAGAGCAGTTTGGTTGCGAACTACGGCTGCGAGGGTTAATCACGAATATGTAACGGACTCCCGCGTAGAGTGATGAAGATTTACCCTCCCCCCGGGATTCGTGCAAACAACTTACAGAACTCACAAAAGTCCCGAGTGAGGGTAAATGTAGCGAACAGAACTCACAGAAGTTCAGGTACGGGTATAGAGGTATTACACAAGTTACATACGTTCAACCTGTTACGGCACGACGGGTGTGCAGAGCTTGCAATAGCTCCCGGCAGGTATGTATAATTTTCTTACCGGCACCCCGGGTATATGGCTCGAGGGCACAGAAGTTACATGAATAAGTTCCGTATAAGAGTATGGATGCTTGACATAATACAGAAGTTCCGGGTACGGGTATGGTTCTCGTACACAATTCACAGAAACTATCGGTAGGGTATAACCCTGGAAGACACCCCGGGCACGTTTCCTTCAGAACATGACAACCTTGGAAGCTCCTAAGACAACGCCCCTCCGTTAAACCGGTGGTCGAATCTGGGTACCCCCTAGCCATACCAGGATAACAGGGGCAGACTGATAATTTTTCGCTGTGAACGGATACAAACACAGTAGTGCGCGTGTTGGTTTTCGTCAACTGTCGAGGTGTTTGATCCGCATATACCTGGCAAATACGAACAAACCCGCGGGTGGTCGTCAGATTGCACACATCCGGAAAGTAAACACCAAACGTCGTACGACCGAAACCTAGCTCGGCAACAAATCAGGCGAATCAGAAGCTGTACTCGTGGGACATAAAAGTTGATACAAGAGAGTATCGGCCCAGACACACGATACTTGTATTTTCATTAGAGAACACATATGGTTGGGATATCATTGTACACGCCAACACGTCTTTCTGCGGTGTCGCTCGCCTTTTTTGGCTATAGCGGCGGTCCCTCGCCCATGCATCTCTCGTCACCAGCCTGCTTAAGAATGAACGCAAATGATCGAACCATGTCCCGACAACCCGAGACTTCTACATGTCCCACTGCTGTAGGTAAGTTCGAGACGACATTATCCGCACATAACGTCGAAAACTGGGTCTTACACCCCTTCTCTCTCGATGGGCCGAACGTAAAGTAATATGCAGGCCAACGGGTTACCGGTCGCCCTGTCTGTGTTCGGCCGAATGCTCAGAAAAAAAATATGCAGACCAACGGGTTACCGGTCGCCCTGTCTGTGTTCGGCCGAATGCTCGAGTTTTTCACTGCTTTGTTCACCGCAGGAAAACTTCCTTGTCAGGGATCACCGTGGCCGTGCGTCTACCGGACTTAGACGCGCACGATATGTCTAGAAATTTCTTCGTCATCGTCAACCCGTACTTGTGTCAGAACAATTTTTTTACGCGGTGTAGATTCATGTGCAGCACGGCCAAAAATCCTCGGACCCTTCGAGCAACATGCGATACGATATGACCCGGCTACTCTGACCATTCAGAACCCCGCGGTGGCCGCAAAATCTTCGCACCTACGCTTCGGACAACCGCCGTGACTGCTTAACCTCTTCCGTTCACGATTGCAAGAAGCAGGTATCGCCGATGGACAAAATCACTAATGAAAGCCGCAATGTCATATGCCCCGGGCGCTCAGAAGACGGGCCGTTAATATATATGAAATAACACCAGAATTGCGTCCGGGTGCCGTAGCTCTTAGTTGACTACTTCAACATTTCCTGTGTTGCTGGGAACATACGTGAATTCCTAATCGGTTTAGAAAATTGTCTTTCAAACGTCAGGTCCAGCGCGCAAGTGAGCGGTGTTTGTTGCGAGGAACCGATGTTCCAGCTTTGCATGCGTTGTGCACTGGAAGCCGACACGTTTCGAATAAAACAGATGTGGGACAAAAATCATGCGAATCAACTGATTAATGTACTCTCATCTCGGATACCTCGAACCCTATGAAAGTTGGGCAGTTGCCACATTTAACGTATCTCTCGAAGGGGGCAAGCACAGGCGCATAAGATCCACATTCAAAGATTATCACGCACCAGATATTCAGCGGAGGCATATGTATCACATATGGTTTTAGTTCGTTCTGTTAGGTTTCAAAATCTTGCATGTGTGACCACCATCATAACTACTTCGCTAGGTATTTTGTTGAGGCATATATATTCTGTTTTGTTGTAGGTCATTCAGTTAGGCCCTTAGTCTTGCACGTGCGACCACCAACACAAATACCTTACCACTGCACTATCGTTTTGAGAGGAAGATACGTGGTACTATTAACAACGTGCATTCGTTTTCTTTTGTTTGGACAAGACCAAGTGATAACACGGGGGTGCCTTAATGTCTCGGTATTTAGCTTCGACATTCCACAAGTATTACCATGATGCGCACCGCCACCACAGCTGTTCGGTATTCTATACTATATTCAATATATTATCCTTCATGCGAAATACCTTCAACAGAAGGAGCACGCGATTAAATTGAACAGTGTATGCTACATACCGGTATTGAGTATTGGCAGTGCAGTACGTTTCGTCCTCGGAGCGCATATTGGTCGATGCGCTTCATATTCAATAACCTCTACCCCCCGCCTCCAACATGATGTTTGTTTGCAATGCTGCTTCTGAGATTTGTTTCGTTAACTGACCGAACCAATTATTCCCTCGCTGGATATTAGTACCGCCTCTCCAACTCCAACAGTTATTTCCTGATACTATGGATTCGTGAACGGGCAGGATGGTGACACTCAAGACGGCTTGGCGCTCAGCGTTGGCGACTCGGCATGTTAGGAGCCATAATATTGCAATCACGTTCTCTCGTTCACGGCAAAGGCTTATGTGGGCGATTGTTGTGTGCCAGCTTATCGGCCTGTTGGATGGAACAAGTGACAGGGTTGGACAAGCGCAGGCGACGGCGAACGTGACGGTTAAAAATATCAGTGATGTTTTTTCGCCCCAGTGGGTGGAGGAGTACTCTGGGGATAAGTTGGGGTGTGAGCAGGGCAGAGGGCATTACACGTGGAGACTCGCCGGCTTCGGGAGCAACATAAACAGTGAGTATATGTGGAAGGCGGTACCCAGAACGCTTAGTAGTTGCACCCGTATTGTCGTCCATAAGGCTCGAGTCTAAAGCAACTGCGTTTCTACGTCTGAGCTATTCCGTTTGATGCTGCACAACATTAGGCCTCGGTTGGTTCAGAATTAATTAAATGGACTGGGTATGGGAGATTTCGTTCAGCGCCGTTTCCTTTTTTTTCATCAGGCGAGAGTTCAGTCGCCAAGAGGCTATGATTGAGATCGGCACTGTTAAGAACGTGGTGGTGGCCGTCCTACTAGCCGTGATTGATGGGCGGACGTATCGCGTGAGGGCATTTGTTGGCAATAGTTTGGGTTGAATCCAGATACACACGTAGCCTAATCCAGATACACACGTAGCCTCCCCATCCTCCGCACAATGTGGTCGTCGAAAATCTAATCCTTGTGAAGACGTTAAACATCATACCGAAACTCACAGACCAGCGACAACCTCTCAATTCGGCACGACTATGGGTGAACGACCTTCTTCGATATCTCCACAACGCTGTCTTTACATCTAAACTTTGCGATGGCGGGGGTACCTGCAACCGTCGCCTGACCTTTAGCATGTCAGAAACAGCTATGTCTTGCCCATTCGGTGATACTCGTTGCCTGTATGTGAACCCACCCATTGACCCTTTCTTGGATGCGTGCAGGCCTCTCGTATACTACTGATCAAGTTTATAGAAAGAACGGAGAAACGCTGCGCGTATGATGCGGCTTACCGTTTGGATTGATAGCTCAATTTGAAAACAAAAGGCGGACAGCGGATTAGGGTGCTTTGTGCTGGCTTGCTTTGCGTCCCACATGGACATGTGCGGTCGACAAGTTGACCTTACGCATATGTGCCCAGGCGAAGAAAGTATCTCTGAAAACGTTTTATTTCCTGTGCGTTAAAGGCATCATGACTTGTGGCACACAAGAAGCAGGTGCGTTTGCTGTTGGTTCAGGACGCGCCACTTAAGTAGATTAGATACACAGCGACTATATCACTTACTGCGTATGCAGTACAAGGCACCTGGCACATTAAGGGTTACTTCCATCGAGGGGTCGTGTTTGCGATTGATGTCTGCCCCAGAGTAAAGAGGTCTTATAGTTGATGCAGCTGGAGCACGCAACGGCTGCATAGCTTGATGTGTGGCGCAGCATACTTATTCGATTATGTAGTCTCACGTCAGGGGTGTGTATGACTGGACGGTCATCTTCTTGTTTTTGACCTGTGAACACCCCGTGTCTCGAAATATGTCGTTTATGCTTGCAGGGTCCTATGACTTTCTTGTGTACTATGACTGATCTCGAATGTGGCGTTGGCTACCACTGTGATCCTTCCATTCCTGTTAGTCAGAACCTTCCTTACTTTACAACAAGAAGAGACGCTGCTGGCCTTTAGTCACTAGTCTATGCTCTTGTTTCTGCGTTATCAATGTAATTCCTTAACCCGTGCCCCACAAGTCCACCAAATAGTGACTCCAGCGGGCTAAAACTTTCGCAAACGCTACTCACAGGTTCATACATCTT
Source organism: Postelsia palmaeformis (assembly GCA_037834295.1). NCBI lineage: Eukaryota > Phaeophyceae > Laminariales > Laminariaceae > Postelsia > Postelsia palmaeformis. Next base: position 6,244 of record JBBMHQ010034890.1, read on the forward strand.
GGTCAAACTATGTGCTGTAGTTGACTGCGATCTGTTGCAGCTGTGTTGTTTAGACCAACCCAGCATATCTTGAAACATTGCTGTCAGCCAAAACACGAACGTTCTCACCTTGATTTTCGTTCAGACATGTCGCTTAGGCCAACAGGACGGTGAATTTCACCTGGCGTATGCTTTGCACTGCGTCTGACGCCTAAACATCAAAAACATTGTGTGTCTTCTGTATCTTGTATGCGCAAATTTCGGTTCTACTGTTTGCTTAAGTACGGGCCGCTGCACAATATAAAGCTAACATCCACCCATGGTAAGCGACGTAACGTCTGGACGTATTTTTTTCAGCGAGATGACGTGTAGCTGCGCTTGCTAAGGTCAGTTCAAGAGCTCCTGACGACGTGGTGGTACGCCATGCGCTTATCTGCCCTGCATTAATTCCCTCGTGGACTATTCGACTCGCTGCCAACCTGTTTACCTCTGAAAACCAGACTTGCTGAATGCTTGGGTGTACGCCGTCGTAGTACAAGGGTGGGCAGACCTCGCACTCGAGGTAGACAAGAGCCAGCTTTCGAGGATACAGTGCTTCCAGGAGAGTGGGGGGCAGGTATCACATGGGTGGAACTGTCTGTTCGGCAGCATGCCGCACTTGTGCACTTTCGACACAGCGAAGGTCAGCCTTTTGAAATATTCCAGAACGTATTCACACAGAGATAGACGAGGAAGTACCAGTGAGGCGCGCTGTGTGTATTGTTGAAGGTTTTTCATTAAAGCCGGATCGTTCTGCCATGATAAAATGCAACTTTCCCCCCTTAGATCGACGAAATAACATGGTATTTGGCCGCAGATGTGGAAACGGCACATGAATTCGGTAGGGGTTTCTGCCAGAGACCAACACGAGGCGGACAGGCTTTCGCTGGCAGTTATACGGGCGGCGGACATCTCCGAAAAGTTCGGGGTGTTTAACATGGACCAACGCGGCGCTAAGGCAGTGAGTGTCGACTTTTTTTTGCATTGGCCGTTTCGAGAGCAAGTTCTCCGGCATACCTTTCCCTGGCTACATGCAGAATACGAAACATACAAGATATTCAGCGTAACTGATGCAGAAAACTGATACTATTGATCCAATTATATTCACGTCGTACATAGTATAACCTGTAAATAACACCAGAGATAATGTTGGATTGTGTGTTGCCTCTGAGATGTGCTCAAGTGGTACTCCCCAGTGTGTTGGCAAAGTAGTCCAACGTTCAGCGAGTGCATGGGAGCACGTTGGGTACGACATGTCGAAGTGTATTTCATCTTAGTTTGTTTAATACATGCTGGGTACGTTTTTCGTATCAGTCACATTAAGCGATGAAGTGGCCACGGAACGGTCTGATCGCTCTTATCGATAGGTGCTACCTATCGGGGTAGCACCTTTTGATAACATTTAGTCTGGAGGATCCCCCACACTACTCTAAAGTCACTCCTCACTGACCTTTGATTAAATGAGTTCGAAGAACCCGTTGAAGCGTCGGATGGCCAATCAACAGGTCCTAACGACAACGTTATTACGACACGAATGGAAACATTTGATACGGAAGAGTTCTCAGATAAAGAGGTTCGCCAGGCACAATATTTTCCTCAAGAAGTGGTATAGTAGCACGCGTCGAACTGCCGTCAAAACGCGCCATGATATGGCATGCCTCACTATCCGTCACGATGCAGGTGATGGCGAAGTTACTGTGGAGTTACATGACCCCCTGGCTTCGAAGGGACATACACGCCGTGACCACCCATGCTAGGGAGACATTTGAAAAGGCACCCTTCATAGCGATACACGTTCGTCGCGGGGACAAAATTCAAGGGCGGGACATTCGATTCAGGCACAACGTGAAGGTGACTGATGACACCGGTAGGGAACCTCTACTGCGAGAAGGAGTGGACTGCATGCCCTGCGATATGAACAAGTAAAACAGCACCCTCGAGGGAAATTACGACGAAACGTCAGCATACGTCGAGAAGGGGATATTGACATCACCCCAAGTCATCAACTGTTTACCACGGGCAGGCTGTATCGTAACATGTGGGGGACAGCACGAGAACGAGCAAACGAAACCCTTTCCCTTTTTCGAATGCATGCTGTGTCTCTCAGAATTATTTGCTAGAAGCTGTGAGCTACCTCGCTCAAGAACCCAACGGACTTAAAGCAAGTGATATCAAAGGAATATGGGTGGCCTCGGATGATAAAACCGTGGTGCGCAAGGTCCGCTCCCTGACTGGCGCGTACTTCCCGGCAGTACGCGACGAGGACATTGTGTATATCGACGGTGGGGTACCCAGTGGACCCAAACAATCCGAAGTGACCACACACTCGAACATACAGGTAAACCATACCGACTCTAAGTGTTCATGAGGCAGTGGCACCATTGCTGCGTTCGATGAGAGGCCATCGACGTTCACTCCCGCCTACTGCGACGTCGTGGCTCTCCGTTTTCCGATTGTATCAACTTTGTACCATTTCGTCGGACCATCGTTTCGTGCCGGCTAGTTGCTTTGTCCTGTCCGATGACTCAGGAGGCAACACCAAGCGAAAACAGGCCAAAGCACTCATTGTTTTGAGAACCGGAAAACTCGCAGCCTACAAGTACACCTAGCTAAAAGCCGTGGAATATGTATCAGGAAAGTGTTAACCACTACGGCACCTGATTGTTTCGAGCACGAATGGAAACCGAACCTATTGGCGTCGAAACGTTGAACCGGGTACAGCAGAGGCTACTTTTTAGCCTTATATGCAACACCGAAACTTGCTGTAGCAGGCGAACATCAGACCCACTAGCACTCCCAGGGCGACTCCGTCGTCTGTGCTCCTTGAAATATGCGACTCCTCTTTCCTCCGTGGTGTTCTGTGCTCCTGAATATCGTCTGCAAGGGGTACGGGTCGTTCGTTTACCTGCTGGCGGACTTCAAGCAGCTCGCGGCGGCTGACGTCTTCGTGGGCACTTGCTCCTCTAACGTCGGAAGACTCGTGATGCTGCTTAGAGACGGTCTAGGCAAAAACGAAAGCTCAAGCATCAGCCTGGATCTTCCATGGAGTCCCAACAGGCACCGTCGGCTTGCTCTGTAATGAATATCACCCACATGTTTCATGCTATACGAATCGCGACAAGCTGAATGTAAGCCTTACGCTGGGCGTGGGCAGGGCGATACGCTTGATAAGCATCCTGCAGTGTTTGGATGTACTACTGACCTCAAAGTTGGTCGCTGGACCTGGATGCTTAAATAGAATAAGCGTCGTCTCATGCTTGCACAGTTTCCGCATTCCTGGCCAGAAAACAATTATACGTGGTTGTTGCTATCTGATTGGAATGGGACCTCGTGCAATTTCATGTTGCATGTGATAAACAAACGCTATATGCTAGACCAACGCCGACAACTGGAATAGCATGCAATGGTGCGAACCGTCGTTGATATCAATGGGGTCGGACGAAATCTGAAGCGAATTCGAGCTTCTTTAATGTAAGTTCACTGAGCAGCGTTGACTACTTAAGTCCGAACATTCAGGCATAGGCAAAAATTTCAACCGGCAGAGGGGCGAGTGACATCGAAGACGGTTCGGAGTGGCGCCGGCGGCGGTTGTCAAAATGCCTTTGACGAGCCTATTTCAAACGCAGATGATAGCTATGCTCCCCCAAGGGGTAAGGGCCAATACAACGGTAGCAGTACGTATTTTGATGTGAGTTCTTGACACTAGGAGCTCCGTATCGTGTTGGAAGCAGTTTTTTCAATAATAAAATTGTTTGCGAACCCCGGAGGACAATTTGATGTGCCTGTCATAAGCCAATTGTACTGATAAAAACGCCTAGTAACCGGTACCAGTATGCTAATCATTGCTGCCTGGGAGAGGTCAACCGTCGAAAAACTAAATGAGCGAAATAATATGACTTTTGCGGTGGGATGAGTCTGGGATAGAACAATGTCGACCCCGGGTAGCAGCTTTTGGATTTACGAAGTACCGTATCAATGCTGCCTTGGGGCAGTTTCTTGGTGCTCCAGACTAGGCAGCCTTAGCCTCCACTGATACTCTTGTTGGCGCTTAACCCGTGCATTGACTTGCTTCAAACCATGGTGGTATGCCCCCACAGAAAATTGCTCGCTTCCGTTTCGGTTTGGCGCTTGCGGGTTGAATATTCGGGACAATTTGTGACCCCCATACAGGGTAAGCATCGATAAATTAGAGACACAGACAGTGTCACCAGTCCTCAGTATAAGTCGGGGTCTCTGATACAATATTGTTTTTCATGGGTCTGTCTGTTCACCTCTCTGACTTCCACCGACCCCACTCCAGGTATATTGTGACTCTGTTTTTTTTAGTTTCGAACGATCCCGAACGAATAATCTGAACAACGCCTCGTCAATATTGTATACAACCAAGGTTCCCGCAGTCTCGCTGAAAGTGAGCGCTATATTCTCAGTGGGGTTAGCTATTGTTTGTGCGCCAATAACGTATACGTTTAGACTTCGTTTATGAGGACGGACCAATCACACGATGCATAGACCGCAAGGCATGCCATTCAAATGCGAGCTGTTTGTGAATGAAATTTGGGCGGGCGATGGTGATTGGCACAGTTGGCCCTCGTAAAATAAACCAAGCCACCGCAATACCGAGATGTGGGCCTTGGGTAGAGAGAAGCGGCAGAAGGACCACTGTTGCATCTCGCAAGCTATGACTTTGTCCCAGTGAGACGGTAGGACGTCGAGGCCTGCTCCGCCTGATAACACTCCACGTCTGATATACACCCTCAGTCACCGAGAGGCAAGACGCAAACCAGTTTTTGAGTGCTTAAATGGAAACGCCAGCAGCAGACTACAACACCAGCAGTAGTGAACAGACCCTGTGCGTTCTCCTTCAAGTTTTGAACAGCAGTAGTACTGCAGTATTTGTACAACCCTTTCTGGGAACGAAACATATTTTAGATACTCATACTACGCACAGAGTGGTAAACGCCCATCACATTCTGCCCAGAACTACAAAGTGCATGGTTAGTACTCATGACATTTCCCAAATGGTTCTCAAACAATCATACAGTTTAAGGCCACTTCTTATGCAGTTGAATTTGCAGTCAGTTCGAAATCGTGCTATCAGCAAACTCGCACGAGATTGTGCTCGGAAACGTGCGAAACTGCTGTGCCTCGCCTCTCGTCAGAATTAGTTGGGCTTTTCTACAAGACCTATCTAGAGTTGTTTTCCACTTCTCGGGGTGTCCGGTTGCAAGAAATTCCCTTCAATATTTTTTCGATAATATTGGGTCAATCAAATACGATTATGATCCCCGATCGGATCGAAAAAACAATTTTTCCTTTCCGATCCCTGATCGTAATCGTATTAGGCCAAATCGGATCGGAAAAGTACCCGAGGTGGTTTACTGCAATTAGGCGCAATCGGACCGGAAAAATACCCGAGGTGATTTTCTGCAACTAGGCGCGGGAAACAACCTTGAATAGGGCTTGAAGAAACGTCCAACTTATTCTGTAGAGAGGCGAGAAACAGCAGTTTCGCACAATCTCGGGGTACAAACTCGATCGAGCGTGCTGACAGCACGATTTTCAACTGACTGCAAGCCCAACTGCATATTGTAAGAAGTGGTATCATATCGTCGACGTGAAAACTAACGACGAACTACTAGTTATCGGTGGTAATGAGGCGCGACCTCAGTTATACCTGCAGTAGTCATATCGGCGATGCATCGTGCTGGGCCAGTACGGATTATTCCGTATTATTGTATTGTGCGGAATAAACACGAACGAACATCGACGTACTATTATTGTACCGTGCGTAACTTCCGGTTAGGGTTAGGGTTAGGATGAACCGTAACCCTCACTTTGGATGGATCTCAGTAAAGTAACTGTTCTTGGCCTCTTGTGCTCTCGATAATGAATTGACCATCAACCACGCAGTCTGGAGGAGGATCGATATCGTGCTGGCTGTGTGATGCTGGTGTTGCGTTGTGGAACTGTAGAATGTTTTCTCCCGACCCTGGGAAGCCAGCGCTAACCCAGTAGGCGAAAGACACGTGGCTTATGTTCGCCGCAATATATTGATTGTCTTTTGCGCGATCGACGGCCGCGGCATAGTGGCTCATCGTCATTGTCAACGCCAATGCGAGGGTGGGCATACTCGCATACTCGCATGCTGTTATGCTACGCACATAAATGTGCTGGCGCTCTGATGAAAATGTTCTTTTGGTTTGGCACAACATGTATAACAAGGTGGATTTCTTTTTACGGCTGCTCTTCCAAAAAGGCAAGCTCCGTGTAACTCGTGTACTGCGTTGGGGAGATTTGTTTCGGTAGGGGACGTTACTTCCAGATGGGGAGTACAAACGTTTTGAAGCATTGTACAACCAGCATGGTGGATCTCGTTTGCTACGTCTAAAGTCCCACCTGTCAGGTTTTCGTTTTGTTTCATGAGCCATGTTTGTATGTATGTATTGTTTGTGTGTTGCATGTTTTATCTCGTGAGGGGTCAAGTCGTCGATGCCGCCTGCTTGGGGGCTCGGAGCTGCGCCAGCTACTCAAGACGCCCTAAGAGCGACAGCCTCTTCGGCGGTGACGCAAGAAATAATTGGCCGCTGACGGCGGGGCCCCGAGTAGGATGCAGGCCGTTACCCGCCCCGTTGGTTATCCTCTGGTGTCCGTTGACCCTTGTGCGTTCTTCCATTACATTGAGGTACCTTATTCCACGATGGAGCCCGAAGACATTTATTTCCCGCGAATATATCCAAATCGAATCCTAATATTTTTTATTATTTTCGAATATCATGAAAAAGGTGCTTCGGTAAGACGGGGTCTAAGAAGTCCCTAAAGACGTTTGTCGAACTCGTTATCTATAGTTTTTTTTTAATCAAAAGTCAAACGACTGCGTGATTCACGTTTCGACTACTAAGTTGAAAGTCGACCAAACGACAACAAAGTATCAGTGATATATTTCTCAGTTAGCACAAATCATGAGCCTAGGGGCATCGTGGGGACTCTACCGGTGTTTTCGACAGTCGTGTCGAGTAAATCGCGGGTTTTTCGCAAACGAAACTCTTTGAGATCCCTTCAAAATATTCCCATAATAGTTGCATTAAATTTCTGATTTACTTCGGATACCCTCTACTGTAGGACCGAATCTTTCTGCCTCTATGACAAGCGGCATACTAATCGACCCACCTGCTTTGGAAGGCAAGCGACAAACAAACCGACCGTATGTGCCCTGTAAAGTACGCGGCTAATCGCCCGACCAAACCTGTCCCGATTCAAAGGCAAGCGACAAAGTTATCGCAAACTAACCGATAGATTACGTGGAAAACCAGGCGCCTCTCAACACGATACATTTTTCCTTGGGGTCTATCGAACAATGAATTATCCCTCTGAAGATAATTTGTACCTGGTACGTTAACAGGTGTGATGGAGTCTAGACGTCTCGAAAGTATGTCCGCGCTGATAAACCTCAAACCTGAATTATTGAATAAGTAACGTGCGTCCGCAACGTGGTCGGTTCAAAGGTAGCTTGCCTCTATAGGCACATCTTGTCGCTTAGTATGCCACTTGCGTGAACCTACCACAATGCCAAGAGCGAACAGCTTATTGACCGACGATATCTTCCTGTTGAAGCAAATACCTTTATATGGAAACGAAATGGCTTAACATCCGGCAACATTTCAATTTGGAAGCACGCGGCTTGGAGGTCTGTCTTTCTGGATCAACACTGGAACAACGACGGCTTCACAACCAGCAACAACATCTGCCCTGAACGGCGATTGGCATATTTACCGACTTTATCTGCAGAAACCGTCTATTTATAAACCTCTATTTGTAAAGCCGGTAGATATCCGACAATGTTTGCCTCTTTAAGGATGATGGGCTATAAACGGTCCAGCTCTGCATAGCGAACACTCATGTCCGCGTTCGTAGGGAAGCGGCATATATAACGGCATAATATCTGTTCGACAAACTAGTTTTCGAGTGTTCGACAATACAAGGCAAGCGGCTTATAATATCTTCCATAAGCTGTTAAAATTTGGCTTGATGGAAACGTTCAGAGCTAGAGCAGAAAAAAAAAGTCCTGGTAAAAAAAAACGCGGCAGACGTGCTTTATTGGCTTTGTTCTCGGGACTTTTTGGTGCGTCTCGCGAGCAGTGCAACACAGGTGAGCCTCACCTAAAACCTGACCTGACCGAAACTTCATTTCATCTCAATGAAGAATCGCCTGCGTCACGGATACAATACCATCATGGTTCAAAACAAGATTGGCATTCCGACGACTTTGGTTTGGAAAACTTCGTCATTCTGAACAACTTTCAGGGGAAATGTGCGAGAGGCATTCTAAGTGAGAGATTCGCCGTAATATTTTCGACGCTCCTCACTTGAGGAGCTCCATACCTTGCCCGAAGACTGATTTCAGCAGAAAACCACACTGCATCCCGATGAATGATCCCTATACAAATAACATCACTCTTCGAAACGAGATTGACACTCCGACGAGTTCGGCCGGGTTAAGGACATCCGTTGTTCAGGAGCCCGTTTGGCCAAAATGTGCTACCCCTAACGTTAAACGCGTCGCGACCTATATGGAGAGCCGTCGTGACACATAGAAGAGGTCGCCACACACGCGGTAACTACTTGCTCTTTGACGCTCTGAGGTTGTCCGGCAAAGACACGTTCAAACACGCCCTGACATCTCGCCCTCCCGGCATGAACTATGTGCTCCTGCCCAGTCTGCCGCGCTTCATGTTGTATTTATTCTAGAAGATGGCGGTACGAGTCTTTTTCCGATGGTCGTGATCATCTCCTTAGTACTGGCACAAGCATGTACTTGAGAAGCAGAAATTGTACAGCAGTTCCGTTTTGTTCAACATGAGATATAAATCTCGCAGACTCCTCGATAGTTTTCAGCTGACAGCACAAGCGCATCTATCCAGCAGGTAGTTTCAAGAGTACTCTAACTATCACAAGACTCCCTAACAGACCACAACTACTGCACTCAGGTTTTCCATGCATGCTTCCAACGCTCACCTGCGCCTCTGCTTTGAAATCGCCCTTTTGTTTTCTCGAGGTCGGCAGCAAGCACCACCACTGTGTCAGCAGTTACTTGTGGAATCTACAGCGAGCGGTTACTGTTGTTGTTGGTATTCATCAGCACCACGATAACGATTCCAAGGCTATTTTCAAAGCATACGTTTTCACCCAGGCGACTTGTCGAAAGTTTACGTCCGCTCACATTAACATACGCCCGACCGCACAAGCGGTCGTCCCGCATCTGACATCGAAAGGACCGGCATATACGTTAGATCCCCTTCGCTACGACGAAGCAAAGAAAAAAACGATAAACTCAGCCATGTCAGTTGCAGCAGACACGCACGATCACGGGGAGGCATAATAAAGAGGAACTACGGTGACCACAAGGAAAAATATACTTCCCTGTTTGTACTAACAATAATGTGTCCTGCCTACTATGATCTCACCCAATATATGAAAGAATTCCGCATCGTGGGTCGCGAATCTGATATGAGTTGTTCGTTTATTCCTTGACTCTTTGATGTTCTTAACTGCTCTTGCGTATTGTGTTTCACATGCACTGCCGCGCAGTAGTATATATCTTGAACTATACACCGTACACGTATTATTGCTGGTACACACTCCGAGTGCGTCAGCTTTGTTCAAAATAATACGTATGTGACACGAGTAAACGTTGTGTTGTCTGAGCCATGTGCTTCATTGATACGGCGCGTAGCAGCTCAGCACGGCAGACAGTCCCTAGCATGGGCGGTCTCTGCGTGTGTTCGTCCGTTTTTCTTCACCGTATTCCCTGTCGGTAATTACACCTTTCAGAATATCGCTTGACATCATCAGTATGGTTTACCGTTCCGTGCTATATTATAGTATACCGACTAGTAGGTCCTCATTTACGCGATATGCTAATACAAAAAAAGTTCGATCGAGTCATACTCCCTTCGTCATGCCGGCTGATACGCGCTCACCGTTGCTCTGAGTTTGATATGTCCCCCAAGCAGAACTACAGTACGAAACGGAATAAACACATAATACTGTCTTAGTCCGATTTGCGATGGGCCTCCGTTAACGTAGACCACTAGCAGCGTGACAATGTCATAGTTTGTGTCGATTTTTGTAAATCAAAGACCTTTTATCTCTCGATGATTGTAGAACCGGCACAAACACCGAATGAATGTGTTTGAACCCCTACGACGACAGAGTCCCATGGCTATCAGTAGGCGAACTCAAATGGTTATTAAGAAGACTCACATTGATCCGCAGTAGTACACATCTGGGGGCAAAGTTCATGAAACTTGAGTCATCCATCCCCGAAGCGGGACTGCGGCTCCAGGGAGGTTAATGCTTGAAATATCGACCAATCCTTGACATATCATACAAGTTTACCGGTAAGTTACAAAATTCAGCAGTAGTTCCTGCTTAATAAGCTGCGCGCAGCCCCTGCACTTTACATGGAATATAGAACAGGGGGATCACGCAGCATGCAAAGTTGAGTTTAAACTGTCTTCTTAGTCGACCTCACAGCTGACAAATTTCATTATTCGAAAAAACTGTTGTGATTCCAACAACTATTACGGTGGACCATATATATCGGTCGCCCCGGTAGACCAGTGGTCAGCTTCAAAGACCATCGGTATTGGTACCCAAGTTCAAATCCCACCGTGGTGA
>JBBMHQ010035001.1:0-16932 GCA_037834295.1 Postelsia palmaeformis
TGGTGCGGCTGCTGGCGCTGCTGACCCGGCTGCTGCTGCTGCTCATCCTGCTGCTGCTGCTGGACCGGCTGCTGCTGCTGCTGCTCATCCTGCTGCTGCTGCTGACCCGGCTGCTGCTGTTATTGCGGCGCAAGATGTTCCCATCTACAGCCAACTAACCCGGTCGCGGCTGTCCTCCGCCCTCGCGATGCCACGGCGGACAGCATCAGTCGCTCGGCACACAATCGCCGACGCCTTGTGGACACTACGACTCTGCGGATGTGCCTCCCGGTTTGCTTCGGCAACTTTTTTCTTTTTGCTCTTGGCCGAGGTTTCTTCTTGTTTTTTCGAATTTCCCTTCACGAAATTGATTGTCGTGGTCCCGAAAAAGTGACTGACGGGGCGATTTTTCGCCAGATCGTTCTCCACGGATACTACGTCGATTCGAGCGGGGTTTGTTTTGCTGCATGCCGCACATCCCAATGTGGAGTATGTACATGCTTATGCACTACTCAAAGGCACGCCAGAGCGCAAGAGGCAGAAACCACGGGGGAAACATGTTTATCGGCACCTTTTAGTCTATAAAGACGTCAATTTGTATTCCTGTACTAAAAAATGAAGAGCATCCGGACGGTATGTGTCTCTGTGAAGTGTCTGTATGACGTCAAGATCGAACTTATCTCCATCTCACAGAAATATCGCAAACAATTCACTATGCATCCACCCTGAACGCAAGTAGTTAGAGGTATGGCGGTAGTTTTACTTTTTCAGTTTTTTTTTTCGGCTGGTCGGGTCGAACAGCCTGCCGTTTTTTACGTCAAGACAGGCCTCCTGTCCCACCCCTAACAGTGTACAGGTACAGGTACAGGTAAATATACAGGTAGAGATAGAGGTAGAGACAATGCGCGGAAACACAAACGAAAGGTACTTCGTGTATCACGACTTATGTTGCAGTATGAAATACTCTAGTAGACTAATCTACGTAGTGCTGGTACATTTTAATCTTGCTACGCATTGCCGGGATTCCATTTGGAGCATATCACACTGACGCGTCCTTTCATCACGCGTGCAGCATCGACAAGGAACCGTGTGGACAGCGCCTGCTGATTGATGAATAATGCCAGTGACTTAAACTGAAGATGGGCGAATGCTCGTCAATCTAAAAACGCGGGTTGACGAATACTGGAAATGACCAGATGAGACCAATGTGAGAGACCAAAACGCAACGAAGGCGGAAATGGAAGTATTGCTGTCTGCCAGCCAGAGAGGAGTCCCGCCCACTCTGATGGTCAGACGACAGAAAACGAGCGCTGAGCTGCAATATTGCCGCAGCTATAACGTTGAAAAAAGCATATGGCAGTGTCTTCCATTCCGAAGACGGTACGCAAAAGAGGGAAGCCTAGCCAGTTTACCACTACCTGAACACACCTGATGTTGGCCTTTGGACTTGGTCTGCAGCAACGTGCGGGCTTTCCTGAATTCCGGACCAAACGCTTCCAGTGCAGCCAAAGCCGTAGGCTCAGGAACTCCAAATTCCGAAGCCAAGCGAGAGCTGAGCACCTTCCTCTCTGCGCGCGCCGCAGGGCCGAACTCAAGAAGGTGCGAAATGGGGAAGCCGGGCAACGGCGGCTTTGCACCGGACTCCATTGTTGGTCGGTCACCACCCCGCTTAACGCTGGGTGCAACGCTCTTCTCGCCAGCTATGCCCATGTAGTACGGGTGTTCCGGCGAAATTGGTCTGGGACCCCGGTCGGCACGGGTGCCTGCCTCGAGGCCACGAACGGCTACGTTGCTAGCGCTATTCTCCTGCAAGGCCGTGATGCGGCAGCACAGAGAGAGTTCAAAACAATCAGGCAAGGTCTGGTTCGCCAAGGAGACCCATCGGCGACAGGTTGTGCGTATTCGTGATGACAGTGTCTGCCAACACTCACCACTTTTACAAACAATACCTCAAGAAAAGCTAGCACAAGGCGATTACACCCCCAAACGGCATATGACGTAGTCGTCTCTGGTTGCATGGTCGGGATAGCAGTGATCAGGTTATCATGATATCATGTGATCATGTACGAAACGAAAAATCACAAGAAATCAGTCCGATACCACCATTATGGAACTAGAGCGCCATAAAACTCTCGAAGGCACTCCAGCAAGTCATCAAAAGCGCGATCGAATATTGAAATTTCCTTGAGGCAGGTTTGACTAGGTACACAGTTCACAGTATCAAATCCTATCAGCAGTGTATCAAGCTGCGGATGTCTCCCACCTCTTCTCCGTCCTGGCTGGTGTCACCACTGTCGGCGCTCCCGGCGCTGGTCCCTTCGACACCGAGAGTCTCTCTTCCCGGTCCATCAGCGGCATCGTTGAACTCAACCAACAACGCGCCCGAATCCTCGTCCCTGTACTCTGCGAAACCTCCGAGTCGGTCGTACTCATAAAACGTTCTCCCCGCCGAGCGGCGGAGCTCCAGTCGGGACTCTGCCGACGCTGCGCGCCTACCACGGGTGGATAGCCTCGACGAGTCACCCCGTAGTAGTCTGTACCGGCTCCCTTCCCGCCTCGTATCATCTTCCTCTCTCGACAAACGCCCGACCCAGTCCATTCCCCCCCTCGCCGCAACTGCACGCCTGCTGCCCGTCGCCGAGGACCCCCAACCCCGCCCCCAGGGCCTGTGTGCGTCGCTCAAAGCTATCGCTCGACCCCGCCCGCCAGAGCGAGTCGGCCGTCCCATTTCTAGAATTGCGTCGCCGTAGTCGTTGCGCCATGTTGGGTGCATGAGGGCCTCTTCTCTTGATTCCTCGGCAGATAACACATCCCTACCTGCACCGCCCGAAGGAGAATGAGCACGGCGCGGCTTTGCCACCGCCGGCTTCTCACGGCTCACTTCATTGCCCGAAGAACTTTTAGAGGGAGGTAGTGGCTTCCTTTCGATGGCCTGCAACGTGCGAAGACCACCGGATCCCAAGTGTAGGGCAGATAACATCCTAGCCTGGGCTGATCGCCATCGAAGTGAGAAATCCTGCAATACAAGAATTTGACAAGAATGTATTGGGTCCGGCGGATAGTCGACGCATGACGGGACAGTAACATTGGGCTTCACGGACGGCTGGCGCCCAAAACAGTGGTTCACACTGAACAGAGGCAGAGGGGTTGCGAGCAGACTCATAAACCCATTCGAGAGTAGTGGGTCAGGAAAAGTTTGACGCCGGAACAGAAGGCATTTCAATTCTTTGTAACTTTCGTAGTGCCTCTAGTGGATCAAAAACAAACGCAACCTAGAGACAGTTGATGAACGAGATTGAACGCTATGCAAGGCAAGACGACAAATGGCGTTGTCGACGGCAGACCATAACCCCATGGGCTATCCATCGATACCCGTCAGAATGAGTCAGAGAATGCACGCTGAACGCTGAACTTTGAATATCGCGACAACGGCCGAGACGAGGAATTTTACACGGCAGCAGAGTGGACTTGCCTGTACCGTCAAAAGGGCGGGCAGTTGAATGGAACACACCGCCACCTGCAGCAGCGTGGGCAGCACGCGCGTCCCCACATCGCCCTCTTCACACGCCGCTACGACCGCATCACTGCAATGCACTGAAAGCTGAAGGACGGCTCTCAGAGTTTGTGACAGCATCCTCGACCACACCACCCCGCGGACGTCCGAACTCAGACGTTCTGGACCAACTACTTTCAAGGATTGGAACACCTCCTCCGACTGCAGGAGGGCGTCTAGGAGGGACAGTAGCTGAGCTACCACGGGCTGCGCAGGAGTGTCTGGGTCGGCCTGAAACCCGACGCCTGTAGCTTCGAGATCTTGGACCCGGACTTTCTCGCATGCCTCCACGTTTTCGCCATCGAACACCACCCCGGCCTCAGCATCACCCGCAGAGACTTGGACCACGGTTCCCACAGCGCCAGACCTTCCATAAAATGCGAGTGCGAGGTAATCCGCGAACAGTCAAGGATAACGTGCAAGCGTCGCGCACCAAAAGCCTATACATTAGTCAAGTCGTTTGGCGTCATTGAGGTACGTTGTCGTACACCCCAAAGCCAAAGCTATACTGGTAACTCCATGGGTCTCTCTCCCATCAACTAAACTGTAGGGTAGCCACGCACCATAATCACAGAAACTCAAACCTAGCTTACAGTACAGTAAAGTGCAGCGCATTAGATATCTGTGATACGATAGCGTATGATGGGGTATGGTAGGGTAGGGCAGGGTATGCCATAAGGCATGATAGGGGGTCGACGTCGAGAACGCTGTAGAGGTTGTTTTTTTTTGTGAAAGAGCAAGCACGCTGCTTGTTCACGCCGTGAGCACCTTGAAACGTATTGGTGCTATATACATATACATGAAACTACAGATATTTTATATGATCACTTTTGCTTTCCAGTTCAACTTCTAAGAGGTTTTATCCTCAGCGATCTTCAGAACAAGCGGTGGTCACGGGTGTCGTCTCTTCTCCCCCTCCGGTGCGTGACTTCATTTTTATCGCGCATAGGATTTATTCCCACTGCTCACCGATTTTCATCGAAAGTTGCTCACTCACACTCTCGCGCTTTTCTCTAATATTTTTTATGCAGGAGAAACTCCCGACGAGTATGCACTCGGTCAGACTCGAATCCACGAAAATGGTCTTAGTAGGCACACGGACCACCTACCAAGCCACCGGGGACGCCGGCTATGTACGAAAGCGTCGCGCCTGAGGCAAGCCTCGCAATCGATAAGGCCAAGCAAGCCTGGATTTGAACGAGCTCAAAACGAGAGCGCGCAGGACAACTGAACACAATATAAATCTACCAATTCAGCAGCGACTCTACTGGTATAGGGCCGGTGTTTTATTCAGCAGTGCAGCCAATGCGACACACTCTCACTTGGACTGAACTGCGGCACCCGGGAACAGGACGCCCGAGCTACTGGCGATGATCGACAACGCCGCCACCGCGTCGAACATGATGTCCTGCACCCCTGCTCCCATCGGAGCAGCCAAGGAAGAACCGATCGAGGAGCTGCTCTCGACTGCGCTGGAGTAATTCGCGCGAACAGTGGATGCTGCAGTCCTGATGCACAGCAAGAGCTTTCGCGCAATGAGCTCCTTCCAGGCAGGCTCCTACACAAGGTACGTTGCGCAGCAGCATGAACAGTTATATACTACAGTACCAAGTGTTAAGCATCAAACGTAATCGTCAATATTATCGTGGTCTGCCGGAGATGACACTTAGGATCATCCAGGCGCGAGGCGTCAGTATTTTTCTCCTTCAATTTCCAGATTAAATCTTAACGTAAAGGGCATCGCAAGTGGTCGGTGATCGTAAGCGTATCACGCCCGACATCAGTGGTGGCTGAACCTCTTAGACGGGGAATGCGTCGTGCCAACTGTTGGTTTCAGGGCAGAGGTGGTTAAACCATCGATTCCGAAATCCCGAGAGTTTGTGCAGCGACGAAACTACTCTTCTATTACATCGTGATACTAAGACCTATGCCAACAGAAACGCGAAGTCAAAAAAAAATGTCAAAAAAATATCGCTTCCAAAAAACAGCCGAAAATATCCCCGTACCGCCGCTGTGGAGAAAAAGGGGAGAGAGGTTTGATTTTAATTATTTTCCTGACGGGTGCAGGCGGCGCAAATTATTTTTTCTCGGTGCAATTGTCAACACGCTGATAGAAATCAGCCCATCTGACGATAGAATGCTCGACATAGACTCAGCCCACGGCCAACCTGCTTGGTGGCGGGCAAGGCCAACGAGTATAGATGACGGACTCGAATAAATCAGGTGGATCCATGATCTAGAAGGCAAGAGCTTGCCGGCGGCGTCCAACGGTATCCTCCCAAACCTGAAGAATAGTTTATTTTTTGCCATTCGAGACGGATCGAGAAATTTTGTCATCTGCTTTGTGCGCACCAGCGGCCATTTTTTTTTATTACACGCCTGGCCAGCGCCCGCCACGCGCCACCGGCAATTGTGTGAACACGGTAACCCTAGGGTGGGTCGGAGCCCCTAACGAGCGCACTCCGTTCATAACTCATGACGCAGTCGTCGGTTTTGTCAGTCGCTGTCTGTCGAGGACTCGGAATCTCGCCGCTTCGAACTAAAAATCCGTCTGAGTTTTTCTGAAGCCAATCTTGGCCCAACATCGGCCTGATTATTGATATTTTCGGGATTTTCCAAAAGTTTGGAACTTACTGTTTGAAGAAACGTGCCCATAGCAAGCTCTTGAAAAATCATGACGGGTTTCTTTGGACTTCAAACTTTTATGGGACCTTTGGGTTTCCATTGGCCTAGGTCCAACACCCTGGAAGGTTGTTGCTAGCAACCTAGCAAGGCATCCGCTACATATAAAACCCGCCCGTTTTACTATCATGCTCAGACGGCGACGATTACACTACCGTATTGAAGTCCGATCCACCGGTAGCTTGGTCGTGCTAGTTTCAACTTATTGTGAGGGCTAGCCTAGCCATAAAGCCTGCACCTTACAAAGCACGGGCAACATGTAGCGCATAGCGGCACCTTGTATAGCACCCGGAGAACCGCGCCGCACTGCTCCGCCAAGCAGAGGTCCAGCGTACCAACACCGAACCCTTGATCACAGCCGGGGTGGAGCAAACCTTGCCCTCGACCACGCCGGTGGCCATCGGCTGAGCTGTTATTGCGATCGTCACGCCGTGAAGTACCCGCCACTCGTGCGTCGACCCTGCTGACGCTTTCCGGCGCTGGGCTCACAGGCGCAGATACCGGGGGCGAGTAGGCGCGTCGTATGCTCGAGAAGAGCACCCCGACCAGTCCGTCACATGAGTTTGTCGATCGGCTATTAATACTCGTGCATTTCTCCTGGTCCTTCCTGGTCCCCGATTTCGTCGTGTGAAAACTGCCAGCACCGGAAGCCCAACCCAACAGCGAAATCGAGCATGCAATATTGATTACGAACATGAAGAATTTGTTTGCCTCTCATAATTCGACATAACCCTACGTACGGATCAAGGCGGAGGGCATGTGCGGTATGCCTTTACATTCGCGGGACGGGCCACGAGTCTAAGCACTCTCCGCGCAGATAAGACTAGGTCATGCAGACGGTACGTAATGCTCAAAACGGATTACTGATTGATCTTCAACTATTAACAGTGAAAACGCCGTTGTCCCAGGAACGATAAGCCGCCCGACGAAACACTGACTTAAGCGGCCAGTCAAACAACGCGTCCATACCTGCTGCTGGGTACACCCGTCTCTTCTCGCCCCACCCAACCTTCTGGAAGGCAGGAGTCTACCACAGAAGGCTCCATGCCCGGAATTATGGCACAAAGAAGCAGAAGCACGCATCTGCCGTACGGAAGAACACAAGCAAGGAAGGTATATTCGTGTGTCTGAACCTTTGGGGAGAGCTTCAAAGTTGATATACTCAAACCTTTTCAGCCAGCACCAATCGCACAACATCGCGGGAAAGGCGTACAGCACGTCCCGACGATAACATCTGAGGAGGCCGTTCGCTGAAAAAACAAATTGCCCGGGACAAGAAACGCAACAACACTGATAGCAGCGGGCTTACCTTTGCATTCGGGGCGATCCATTTTTGAGGAGCGAAAATATCGAGCGAAGCGCCGAAGGGTGCGCCAGGTGTGCGCGTGTGATGGAGTACTGCCGAAGAGAGCAGAGCAGGGCCAGTTGCCTGAACATGGAAGGCTCCACCTCGCCGATCTCCAACGCCACTAGATTAAAACATTCGGGTCTAGAGTCAGACGTCTCGCTGGTGTCGACCGCGCTCGTTCCGTACGAAGCTTTCCAAATCGTACCGCCGGCAGTGCTATCGCTAGATTTCCTCCCGTCACTCGTGCGCCGGCAGTAACCGTTGCTGTAGCTTCGCTGCATCTCTTTGACTTCGATCTTGACCTCACGATCTGGCATAGCAAGAGCACGCACGCGCGATGCCTCTACATCACCGTCGATGGTGGGGGCGCTGTATTTGTCGGGTTCGTTTACCTTCTTCTGCCCCGGCGTCATGCCTATCGCGTGCCCAAGGCTCAGAGCTCCTAGCCGCAGCTCGCGTAGAATAACGTCGAAAATGTCCTGCATATTTGACACACAGAGAGACAAAGTGTACGCCGTGTGGTTGCAACACACGCGCTCGGTAGGGTTGCACAGCCATTGGGGCAAGGCCGACTACACTTGAGTCACTTACATCCGTGCGTAGGCGTACCCATTGTCGCGCGCAACAAAAGCGAATGGGCACCTTTACTGTGGACATTTTCAACGATATAACTGACAACATATACACGACTGAACAGTAGATAACAGCAGTGTTATACTATCACGAAATCGTCAGCAGGTTTGCATCAAAGGTGACACATTTTCAAAGGCCTCGAAAAAGCAGCCGCGTTACATGGCGGGCGGAAGCCACACAGACCACAGCGTGGCAGGGCCTCCCCAGCGCCGGCGTCGTATGTTACATATTACGCAAATTTACCTGGTGTAGATTGTCCACGTGCATCTGCATTTCCTTGAAGGGGGTTCCGTAAATGGACCGCTCCCTTGTCTGCGGCATCGGAAGCACCGTCGTCGATACCAGCCCACTCGTCGCACCCGTGCTTCTTCTTCTTCTCCTTGTTGGTGCTCTAGAATTCGACAGCTTCGAGCCGCTTCTTGGTGCTTGTCGAGCACTGGTATCTTCCGCACGACCCGGCGCCTCGTTCGTGGGAGTCTGCGACCTAGCGTCCAGGGATCCCGGCGCACCCGTCAACGAGGCCTGGCGCATGCTGACAGCCACCAGGAACCGCAGTAGACTGGAAGCGCCTCTTTGTAGCACCTTCATCGACGGGATCATCATCTCCGGCGAAACCTTCTTCACGGCGGCACCTCCCCGATGTCGGTGCGCACCTTCCCCTCCATCCCCGACCTTCCTGACACCCTCAGCACAGGTGACCTTTGCTGCTAGCGTTTCTTCCTTCCCTTCCTCTAGTTTTCTTTCCGTCCCTTCCTCGGGCGCTTCCTGGTCACCTTTGTCACTAGAAACAGAAGGAGCTGTTGCGGCCTTGAGGTCTCGTGCTTCTCGCCTCATCAGTTCACGTTCAGCTAGCACCGCTGGAGCCACGACGACCTCAGGCCCCTACGGTATTGCGAGAACAACGAGACAGGAAGGGATGGCGAGTTCAGCGGACTCCCACCAATAAGATGCAATTGTTATTTTCGATAAATTCCAGTATCTGAAGAGCAGACTACAAATACTATCAATACCTCGTACATCAGAAGAGTAAAAAACAGAGTCCGCAGCCCGGTCAGCGTACAAGGAGGGAGCACACAACCACCGCACGACTTACGGCAGGAGTCATGGATCTCAAATACTGCAACATCCAATATCCCACAGAGCTTAAAAGGACGCAGGTGGTCAAGATGGCAGGATGGAAAAACTTGCACCCCTTGTTCGAATGTGACAATTCAACACTGACGTTTACGTATCGTTTCTGGTTATGAAACTATCCTCAAGTATTTGAATATTGGCGTCTATGCTTGTACGCGCTGTGAGAGTGCTACGCATAAGGTCAGTCCGCTTTGTCCTCTACTGTTGGAAGACGAATACTTCATGACTTACTGTAGATACAAACATCATCTATATCTTGATTCATCGCCCTGAGCTACGAACACTCTAGAGTCGCTGGCCAACAGCCTCATGGGTGATGAACTGGGTGATCTAGGAACCCAGGTATTGGAATAGGTCATCGTTATCGATGAGCTGAAGCAGACGGCTGCTGAGCTGAGGAGAACCGCTCGAAATATCATGCCGAGCTGCTCGGTTTGATGGAACAGCTGCTGAATCGGAGTGAGGCGCAGACGGACCCCGGTGGACAGCTACAGCAGGAGCCGTTGCCCACCGCTGGTGCAGTAGGAAGAACTACTGCATCACCATCGTCGGGAGGGGGGCCTAACGGTGATAGCGGGAGCCGGGGGGGCACGCGTGTCCTCGCGGAAGCTGAACCCAGACAAGAGAGGGGCGTAGCCCCGCACGGTGAGTCCTCGATGAGTTCAGATGGTTTGGGTGCTAGGCAATTTCTCGTGGATTGTCGAAGATGGTTGTGCCTGTTTTGGAAGACAGAGGAAACTTTGAGATTTTCTCTAGGCAGATGCGCGTGTGTACGAAGCTACAAGAAATCGAGAGCGTCTTTGATACCGATGCGCACGTTGATATTGGGGCAGACAGAAACAGTAAGGAGCCGCTCATGGCTGAGGGAGTATCAGAATCCATGTACGAGAAACAACTACTGTTGGCATGGATTTTTCTGCCGCAAGCCTTGGAGTCAAACGTCGACAAGGCTCGATTTCACCGGAGCACGTCTCCGAGACGATGCTGGGAGGAGATCATGGACTGGTATGACACAAAGACAAACGCTCAGAAAGGCAGGTACATGCGAGAGTTGTACACCTTCACGATTGGGAAGGAGGAGAGCCCAGTAGAGAGGCTGTATGCTGTCGAGGACTTGCGCGAAAAGTTCATCAACGCTGGAATGAGTGTAGATGACAACACTTTAGATACGGGGTCTGGATCCCAAACAGGTGTACGACAGGAAGGAGATTTTGAATCTTGTTCGTAGCCAGTACGAGACGCTTCTTCCTACTTTTGGCAAGACGAAGAGCTCGTCAAACTATCATGCACTCGTCTGAAAAGGAGGGCGAGGCCACGGTGGTGGAGATGGTCGAGGGCACGGAAAGGGCAGGTCTGGAAAGGGGAAGGAGGGTGGCAACAGCAACAAAAATGCCAGAGCCGGAACCTCCAAAGTGACTTGTTTCCGATGCCGGGCTACGGGACACTACTGTATAGCGGCCAATACACGACGCAGATCTGCGACGCGTGCGGAGGAAGAGGCCACGAGAGCAGCAAGTGTGGATCGCCGGAGGATATGAAGAATGGACCATCGGCGGAGGCTGTGCTTGCGATGGTGGGGGATCTCGACAAAGATGCTGTAGAGGCGACGGCGTTTTGAAGGGTACAGCAGCACCTACAAAGTCCTACGGTAGAAGTCCAGCCGTGGCCCCCCCGACCTACGTATAGGATGGTGGAATTTCAAGTCGTGCGGGATTTATGTCCTGTATGCAGGAGCCCAAGTCATGCGGGATTCATTTCCCGTACGCAGGAGGCAGCAGATATGGATATGGCAACGCTATGAACGCCCTGCTCAATTCGCGAAAAGCCGCACAGTCGCCCTGCTGTGCGCACCCCACCATGAAAGGGGAAGCCGCGTGACGTACTAGTCGCGTGCCCTCTGCTGCCCTCTGCTGCCCTCTGCAGCAAGAAGTTTAGTGGTGGAGAAGGCGGGCACATGGGAATCGGGTGCTGTCTGCAGCAGTACTACAAACGAAGGGAATAACGTCTGCAAGGCAACAAATACTTCATGACAGCAACAGGTCGTGAGGTGGATAGACAGGTATCTTGTCAGCTGGAGCTTTTTGGTGGTCCAGCTACTTCGCGGGCGTGAGGTTACGTCTAAAGTCTTTCTTGGGGGGTTCGTTGGAGCAGCTTTTCTCTTGCGATTCGATAAATCTATCGGTCAAAATATGTTTTTGAACGTGCAAACAAACGGAGAGATGTCGTTTTCGACTACGTTTGGATTCGTTCCGGGTAAGTCGTACATGAGAGATACAGAAATGACTGGTAGTTTTCAAATGTATTTTCATGTTCTTACCAAACAGTCTTTCAAAATCCGAAAAAGTTATACCTGGTGGTGTTTTCGTGGTAGATAGGACCAGAAGGGGACTTGTGGAACTGATCTCTATACAGTGCCGGTATATATTTCAACCGTTCGGCGAAGTACGTGGGTGCACCTTGAAAGGTGTTTTGTGATACTCATTCATGGTGGCTACTGATTTAATTCATTCGTGCTGGAACCTTTTGTTTGTGACTGCTTACTGGTTACAAAATAAGGGGGGTTTGCAGTTTATTTCATGTTTGGTTATTCTTCCACCAGTATTGTTTTGTGAACTTGGTGCTTAAGCTGAACGCTTGGTCACAAAGGAAACAAAAAATGAATATTGGATACGTTGTGGGTGATCGAATAGCGTTATAACTGAGAGGACTTAGGCTGTTTGTGCTGATAGTGGCAACAAATTAATGCTTGTTTTTAGCGCCACGTAAATTCGTTGTTCAAGTCATGCGAAACAGGATTTATGCTATCTCGCTTGACCGTCGCGATCTGTGTATCTACGGCGGGAGTAGGGGACAAAAGGAGACTTTTGCCTGGGGGTACGGGGTTCCTCGCGATCTCTAGCATTATGCTTCTTGCCTTAGTTTTTACGATGGGGGCGCGGCTGTTCCAATTTCTGCTGTGATTGCAATAGTTTATATGGCAGATTACAAGGGTTTTTAGCTCGCAGGGACGGGTTTCCTCATACTATCGTCGTTGATTGGGTCCTATTTTTCTGGTCCGTCACTGTCATGTGAAGAGCCGGGAGGGTGCTCAAATGTGATTATTCAACATTGACGGTTACGTATCGTTTCGGGTTATGAAACTATTCTCAAATATTCGAATCTTGGCTTATATGCTTGTACGTGTTGTGAGAGTGCTATTAATAAGCATGAGGTCAGTCCGTTCTGTTCTCTACTGTTGGAAGACCAATAACTAATGACTTCATACAAACATCATCGCTATCTTGATTCATCGCCCTGAGTTATTACGAACACCCCTGCCACTTGACTGCTCCACTGGATGTACGATCGCCGGCGGCCTATTGTATTATCCTATTACGGAGGACCATAATAAGTAAGACCTACGGTACACACAAAAACCTACATATCTCGTTTTTTTACTCACAATATTTGGTCATACTGTATTTACTATGGTCCTCCGTAATACGAGGTACTTGCTATAGGAACGGAAGCCTACAGGCCGGGATGTACATAAGACATCCTGCAACTCTCGTTGAACTCTCGTTGAAATTTGAAGAAAAGAGCACGGCTCTAAAGTTGCAGTCGTCTGCGGGACAATTCCCACCTCATATGCGAAGGGGACGATGCCGAAGTTCACGCGCACGCTCTCGCCATTGCTGTGGAAGCCCACCACGGGGACCAAGTTGTACTCATGCACCTGAGCGAAACCGTCTCCGAGCAGCTTGCCATTTCGGGTATACCTGCAGAACGCAAAAGAGGAAAGCCCCGCATGGTTGCACGATGGCTTCGTCACAGTCCGCGTGGACAGGGTGAAAGTTTCAACAACAAATAGCTACAGCGAAGACGAATGCAGGCTGTTACACGGAATATCATACCATGGGGGGTACTTCCAATCGACAACAAACTCTCTCGCCACTTGCAGGCTTTTCCACCCACCAGATAGCCTCGCGGACGGGATCGAACCCGCATCCGATGACGTCACCGTCGGCCCAGATTGGCCAGATGCTGTCCGTTTTCCCTCGCCCGAACTTCCGGCCGTCGTCTCCATGGTATCCGTAGGAATGATCCACCCATCCAGGCATTTGCTTGGTGGCCGGGAAGACATCGGGGTCGGCGAGACCAATGCCGATAGTGGTCTTTTCACCCGGATTCATGACGGCCACCTCGAAGTAGTTGGCGCAATTTGCTGACGCCGGGACACCGACAGGCGCTTCTCCTGCTGCCGACTTACAGGCGTACGTTACACCCCTGGCAAATGTGCACGCCACAGACGCCACCATTGGTACCGTTGCCCAGGAACATAGCGCCGTCAGCTGCACTTCCGTAGCTTTCCTGACGTCGCGCTCGTCAAGCACCGGAACTCCTCGGGTGATCATCTGAGCAACGCGTTCACGCGCGACTTCCTGTTGACGGTAGACGACACATTAAAAAAAATCACAGTGCCAGCACCAGCAGCAACGCCGACGGCAATCGCAACGACGGTACGAAACGGCACGAAAATAATATTTGTTTCAGGACAACCTGCAGCACTGCGTGGCGGTGGCAGTACAACCACGTGCACTCCTCAAGAATCGATCGCGGAGTGCGCCAAATACTGGTGTGGTGTATCGTCGCGGGATAGCCGGAGCATCGCATCGGATTTGCTTCGAGGTGAGAGATGACGCAGGGACCCAACGACATCCGACCATCGTTAATTGTTGCTCAGGTTATTGCACACTGTTGATATTAGTTTGTTCTTATAGAAAACCTTGACATGTTGGCTGGTCACCTCTAGCCGTTTCCTCTTCGAGGCCGCCGCTTGTTCCGCACTCTCGATTTTGGCTTCCGCATGCTTCAGATGCACACGCAGCAGCGCGCTGTATTTTGTAGTGAGAGATGACATGGAATGTCGTCCAAGAATGTCGGACGCAGACCCTTCCAGGCCAGCCGCTTGGAGGAATGCGGAGGGAAGAGCTGAAGGCGGAATACCACTGATGTGGTCTGCCAAGTCACGGGCCAAGAGCGTCCCCTACGCAATCAGCACACACGTTTTCGAACGTCAGTCATGAATTTTCATCGACAGAATGCGCAACCGAGGTGTTCTTGACGAGACAGCACGCCTGGTACAAAATATGTGTTCTGATGGTTTTGAAGGTCAGGCACAACAACAGGCAAACTACGGTACTACTCTGTACTACAACACCTGCAGTGCACGCAAAAAAACCGTAAGTACGTCGGGTGGAACAGATGAAGAGAACTATGCAAAACTATTTACACCACCTGACACCACCAGGGAAATCAACATCACCACGACTGCCTGTCCAAACCTTCACCGCACAAGACACAACACTGCATATAACGACGCTAAAGTGCAGTACACTATTGTACCATTATAGTAAACCACACTTTGATGACGGTCAAAGACAGGCCCGACAAAGGTGCAAGAAACGAACCGGGTTCGAACCGGTACACGAAAACTTGAGACATATGTGTGGACAGGGGACAGGGGTTTCCTCTCGCTCTCAGGGGCGCAAAATAAGAAAAAAAACATCGTACCATTACACTGCACGACACTGGCTACTGTACATAACATGGTGACCGTCATCATGCCCGCATCGCTGTCACTATTACCATCACCACCTCTCGCCAATTGAAACAACGAAATACGCAAACCTCCGATCCATCGGCTCACCTGGATAAACCCTTCCCGAATATTTTCTAGCGACCAAGGGGTCCAACGCTGGGCAGCATTTGCCGACGCCTCTCTTTCCATGCAGCTTTCCCTCTGCTCAGGGCGGGCATCGCTTAAGCTAGCTAAGGCAGAGTTGGCCATGTCCGCAGTAGTGGTAAGTGTCACCATCGCCTGAAGCGTAGGCAGTATGCCCGACTCATGGGCAAGGAAGCGGTAGTCTCGTGACTCGAAGTCCAGAGCCCAAGTAGTCATGAGAACATGAGCCAGGCCGGGCTATTGGATATCATGCATCGTTGCCACAAAAAAACGGGACGCAAGCAACGGAAGCAACGGACTCGTTCAAATCCACACGGTCACAAGAGACGAAAGCTGCCCAGTAGAGGTCAAGCCACTTATGTGAAGTTGCGCCCCCGGAACGGATGGGCCGTCGGCGTGACCAGCACATCTCCGTACAGACAGTATAGGCAGGATTGTCATTTGAGGTCGGTCACCTGTACCGTTCGTAGACTGTGATCAAGCAACGTCCTCAGCAGTCCGTAGAGAGACTCGAAAGCAGTTTGCACTTCTGCCAGCAAGCCAGTGGAGCACCCTTCAAGTCCCTTGAGATAATGGTGCCGCGTGTCGCGCTCGTCACTCGATATCTCTACCTGTCGGCACATCAGGAGGCGGTACGTTGTGGAATGACGTGATGACGTCTCGGAACCGCTCTCTGATGGGCACCAATAGTACGGAAGCCAACGAGTGAGTCACGTCAAAGCAAGGGGTGAACACCAAAGTGATAAAACTCATACGTATTGTACAAGGTGTCGCTGCTGTAATGTAAGAGTAATAGTGCCTGAACATAGAGTCGAAGGCAACAATGTCAAGGTCGGCCTTACCTCCTTCCTCTCCTTGTTGCGCTTCATGCGAAGACCTTGAAAGGCTGGCCGGAGGAACACGAGCGCTTCCTGCCGTTGACAGTGGAAAGGTATACGATCTACAGTTCAGGACTGCTCATCAACAAGCAAGGAGGCCGGGCCACAATCGTTTTGCAAAGCAGTCTTTGCATGGGATGGTACTTGATCACTCTTCAAAGCACAGGAACGACCCGCGATTATTCAACAAGCGACAGGCACAAGTAAATCACCCTGCAACACAACCTTAAGTGCCAGCGGGCTTTGCACCACGCAAATCATGTAAAAACGGTGGGTTTACCATAAAACAACATGAACATGACGGCGATAATCAGAGGCGATTGTACTATCGCCATGGCTGCAGAAACCAGAGCGTCAAACTTGCGAATTCGCAAGGTTGTTCGCATATGGCTAGTGTAACAAGACGTCGATATCTCGTGTGGACAGGCGTGCAATAGGTGCTGTGGCGTACAGACTTTTCAACCGTGAGACGACGTTAAAGTTACAACAGCTGCGACGCACGCTATTATAGATGCCACTTTCGTCACTACAGTGAGGTGAGCACACAGTGGGGGTATTAGTACTGTAGTGGCGCTATTCTGGTCGCACCAGATGCAGTACATGCCACGCGGAAGCATTCCAGTACGTCACAGCAGGCACTCCGTTGCAGCCCCAACCCCGCTTGCTAACCTGGATAGCAGACGGCGCCCCTCTCGAAGTGGAGACCTCCCCGTCCGGGGCTAGGGATCGCAAAAGCGCCGTCAATGCCTCCAGTCCGAAAGTGCGCATGGACGCCCGAACAGTACGACTGCGAAGGGAGGCCCTTAGAACTCGGGGTGCAGCAACACCACCCCCCGTTATCACGTACATCATACATGCCTGGTAGGGTGAGCGTAAAGCCACATGAGGGGGGGGGGGGGGGGTGTACTCGATAGGAGATATGTCCTCGATCTCCTGCCTGGCCGTAGTCGTATGACCCTAAACCCTCGCACCCCTCCAACGCCGGGACGGAGCATTTCGG
>JBBMHQ010035112.1:0-16925 GCA_037834295.1 Postelsia palmaeformis
GAGTCGCATGAAGGGTGAGCTGCATCCTACTAAGAACCGCTTGTGAGGCGGACTTGCATATGGATGACAGCTTCAATCAGTTGGAATGGGAGGAGGGTGATGTTATTAATTACATTTTTTCCGGGGATACCGTTGTATCCTCCCCTCCCGTGGGTGGATGAACAGATGAATGGATATTTTTTTTCAGTACACGGAAACTGCAACTCGGGGCTTAAGTTGGAACCCTCTGTGCAATGCGTGGCAAAAATGATACATTCCTGAAAATCTTGGTTCATGTTGTGCCATCCGACAATGTGTACCGGCATGCTTCGTGCTCCGACACTAGTGGGGTGAAACATATAGTTTCTAGCACCATTGTTGTGCTTTAATTGTAGATGGTGCAGGGAAAACCGCCTTCAGCTCTGGGGGCGGGTCAATGCGGTCGCCCCAAGACATGAAATAAGGAGGCTCTACAAGGTGATCTGCAGAGGTTTTCAGTAGTGCGCAGTGCAGGCGTAACGGGGTTCGTCCGTACGGCATGGTCGTCCAGAAGTTCGCGGGGTTTGGACAGCAGAGGAAATTACAGCCTAATGATGTCGATGTCGATCTTCCACAACTTTTCTTCAAGCGATCCAGCACATTGATTTTAGCAGCATTATTCCGCCTCGTAAAAACAGGGTGACCGTCATCACCCACGGTCAAGTCGTCTTTTCTTAGGTGACGGCATGACCCTGAATACCACACCGGAGTTTTCGCCAATCAGGACTTTATTTTTCCATTTATTTTTTTCAATGGTCAATAGGAAACCTGCGGGCAGGAAACACCGTTCCTCTTCGAGAAGTATAGAGACGGCACTGATCCTAATATCACGGGGGCTGCTGTGATCCTTCCATGCCACAGTGGGATTGGGGTTTAAAATCCGGTGACGTTGCCTTCACCCGTTGGGATAAAACCCTTTAGACACAGTAGACATAGTATTAATAGACACAGAAGGCGCAGAAGGCACAGAGACGCAGTACACAGAGTACCTACAGTAGACACAGCTAATACAGAAGACACAGAAGACACAGAAGACACAGAAGACACAGAAGACACAGAAGACACAGAAGACACAGAAGACACAGAAGACACAGTAGACAGAGTACACACGATAGATACAGAAGACAAGTAAGACACAGTACATACAGTAGACACCGTGAATATAGTAGACACAGTGAACACTGTTGCCCATCACGCGTTGAGATACCCGTCGTGGGTTTTGCCACACACAGTAGACGTGGTAGACACAGTTGCCCATCACAGGTCGGGTCACCCACCATGAGCTTCGTCACTTACCGTAGACGCGGTAGACCAGAGCTACGGTGTCCGTCCGGTGGTTTCTCGCCCCCACTCCCAATGGATCCCTTTCGAGCTAATTGCACCCATGTTTTCGGGGACGAACTACTTTAAACTAGGATGGGAAGAAATATGTACCACAGTATTAAAGGGCATGGTGTACAGTCTTGAAAGGGTTTACACCTTCCAAAGCGGAATACAATATTTAGAAGTAAAAACGGTTAAAATCTTGCGCACGTCAGGCAGATATATCATTTAGATATATGCCATCTACAGATAGATCATCTACAGATCGAAAAGATCATCTACAGATCGAATAGATCATCTAGATCATCTAGGCTCTACAGTTTCCGTCATGAGATGTCGTGCAGGAACTGCATAGCACATACCCCAATCAGAAAACGTGTCCTACTGTGGGCCATGCAGGTTAAACGACTCCCATTGGCAACGTGAGCTAGAATATATAGATCATGCAGATCATACAGATCATAAAATCAGGAATATATCTACCCCGAAATATCTAGATCATCAAATTGGAGATAGAATATCTGTGCGAAGTGTGAAACCTCGCATGGTCGAATACAATATGCAATGCTAAAAATGCGTTGTCTATTGCTACCTATGATACTACCCGGTGCTGGCAGATCTTGATAGTGATACTTTACGCGTCGCACATTTTCGGGTGCCTGTGGTGGGTCACAAGCCGGTACGACGAGAGGCGGTCTTGGTGGGACAAGGACGGGCTGGACATCGATGACGCCCGGTCGACATACATAGCCGCTATCTACTGGGCGGCGGCCACCATCACCACGGCAAGTGGTTTGAGTAGCACCGCAGCACGTGACCGCATGCATGCGTACCTTATGACAAACCGGGCGTGGTATACCTGAAATTTTCTGTGACATTTACGTGAGGGTACTTTCGGTAGCTCTCGCTGTAGTGTCGGCTCGCGCTGGTGGATGTTTGTATGAAATAATGCCTTACTGCTGTAGTCAACTGTTAATAAGGCATACCTTACTGTCTTACTGCTGTCGTCAACTGTGTGCGTTGTTGAAATGATGCTTTGTCGGAGATTCTCCGTCAAGCGGCTATTAATAGCATATCTTGCCTCACCCACCTCAACAGTGAGGCACGCCCTATACCAGGTATTCATTATTACTAGAGGCACCGTGTATGTTATCAACTCGCTTCGCTCGGAACAGTACAGTACATAGCAACGCACCGTTGAAGTCGCGCTATCACAGCACTACCGTTCACCGCCTCCTATAGTTTAAGGTCGCGAGCAAGCATGTATTAAGCCGTGGATAGGCGGGCAAAGTCGGTGGCAGACAACACCGGAAAAATGATAGGGTTGCGTAGGTTGTACAGACTGCGAGGTTCCAGCGCATTTCAATGGCATTCCCCTTGCTGCGCCGTTGGAGGCGAGCTCGTTCCATAATCATACCAATATACCAAGTAGTATATATCGAGAATGTCCAACGATAATTCAAATAATTTTACCTAGGATTCAACGTGAGTTATTGGGCAGAGAGATCGGCCCCAAACCCTAGTCATAGCTCAAACAAAGACAGGGACGAGTGCCGTCACCCCTGAGAGCAAACGACATAAAAACTTTGGTAGCCCTCGTGATTGGGCATTTACCTACGGTAAGTCGTGATAGATTTAAAAGGTATAACAGCTTGAGCGTCGACCGATTCTTCAGAAGGTTTTACCTAGGATTGTGTGTGAATCAGGAGGCGTTAGGCGGAGGGGCCGGCCCCAAACCCTGGCCACACATCACCCATGGCCACACATCACCCAAGACAGGGTTCAGTGCCGTCCCTTCCTAGAGCAAGCGTCCGCCACCGAGTAATGTTACAGAAGTGTCACACGAGGGAGTCAGACTTCGTGCGTATGACAGGTTTCCTTTGGTATCTCATGGGCTTCCTTGGTTTCCTTCTTTTTTGTGGATATAGCTACGAGTGATCGATGTTGGAGATCATGCATCCTGCACGCTGTCGGATGACAAACTCAATACTAATGAATCGGGAGCTCCCGTGTATTCATCTAACACGTAGTGTTTTTTTTGTGCTCATCACCCAGAGAAATACAAATATCATCAGATAATCTGTAGCTCCCGTGTGGGGGTCTCTGTATCTCGTGATGGAATATGTTTGACGACACATTGAACGAGAGCCCTCATTTCGCCCCTCTTTCTCGCTTGCAGTATTAGTAGTACAGCAACACATAATAATTATTTTCGTGTTGCTTCCTTGTTATTTTCTTGTTTTGAACGACTGTATGCTATCTTTTTTTGTCGGCAGGGTTCGTATATCGTGCACTTACCTCAGTACAAACCATGTTGATATGTTTATATCGTGTTTCGTGCAAAGCTCGAGCCAACATCTTAACCTCTCCACGAATCGAGCCAGGAGTTCTTAACTCCCCAAAACCCGAGTCAACGGTTTCTTGATTCCCATTTTTTCCGACGTTGCTGTCGCTTTGTGTGCTTTTACTGGGTTCACAGGTCGGCTATGGCGACTTGGTTCCGACGAATGACTTGGAGCGCGCCATCGCGTGTTTGACCATGGTTTGCGGGACAACAATGTTTTCTTACGTCATCGGTAGCGTTTCGACGCTTGTCATGTAAGCTCTTAGCGCCATTTTTTTCGAGTAGGTTGCCTACAGCACGCCTCGCTTCAGACTTCGTGTGGTGTCACCGGCTTCAGCTTTCCTATCGGCGGTGCGGCTTCACTCAGTTCCGATAGCAAGTCAGCATGCCTTACATTTAATAAGGCATGCCCTAGATTTTAGGTGTCCGTATAGTTTAGAAACTCGCTTTGTTCATGAAAAATATACAATACAAAAAAGCACAAACTTGAGAATATTTGGCTGTCTATCCTGTCTATCAATGCTCTTTGCGGACCTCTCTCGGTACGCGATAAACTGCTGTAAGAAGATGATTATTTGAACCAGCCTCATCATTACAAGCCCCCACGATGCTTCATTACAAACGTCGACAGAGCGCAAAGGGTCCAAGGTCCTGTAAGCGTCGCGATGCTTCCTTCCTTCGGCCGCTCGTGATTTTTGCTTTCAGTCTCCCATGAAGGGTATATACTGTAGTCGGGTCGTTCTGAGGACGCGCCGCGCGTAGTTTGTGACACACTGTGGAAGGAGGTAAGGCAGCACTGTACCAGCGAAAAAGCTCTCTATTACTAGGGACCATAGTTAATAGGACCGAACATTGTTAGTAAAAATAGCGAAATGTATAGGTGTTTGTGCATTCCGTAGGTCCTACTTAATATGGTCGGTATATAGGCCCGTTCGGCCAGTGTTCATTTTTCTGTTTCCTTGCTGTGTTGAGTGTTGAGTGTTGAGTGCCCGTTAGCCCGCCACGGTTGGAACGTTTTAGGCGACAAACTATCAATACTCGGAATAAGTGTTGACTATTTTTCGCACTATTTCCCGTTGCAAGGGTTCTGTGTGAGTACCAACGATACAAAGAACAGCGCGTCGCCGCTCCAACCATTTCTGTCGTGGTCATCGCCTTTTGAGGCAATGTTGCTGTTGCGCACCTGCCCGCTTGTTGGTGATATTGAAAAGTACTATGTCGTTGCTCTACTGCCCTACCACTCTGCCTATTAATAATGCACATGGATATACTGGTAGCACCTTTACCCTGCCTCAGGTTAACTCAAGTACGCTCGTGTTGGACCATTTGACGACTTGGTTATAGTGTAGCCACCTGGCAAGCGGGAATTACGCTCCTATCACATGGACATCCTTGGACGAGCGTGTATCAGTGCAACCGCGAGGTATCATCATGCTGTGCGCTTAACGTAGACATACAAACTCATTCTCGTTGTTGGTTGCACTTTGAGCACATCCTCTACCCAAGCCGCCCGGCCCACTCGCCCACTCGTGCCCCTTCGCATGTCCCCGACGCGATGCCGTAACCGCCACTTGTTTCTACCCTTTTTCTTACCGACTACCGACTACCGACTACCGACTACCGACTACCTCTGAGACGACACAATCAACGAGGGATATGCTTGTCACGCCGGGGGGAAAATGTTTTCTCCCATCGAAGATAAATCATGGCCACGTTTCATCCCATAAAAGACATCTACAGTAGAACATGCCACGCGAATCAACACTACCAACACAGAAGAAATAACCTCCAACAAATGGATGATCGGTGTCTTTTCCTCCGTTGCCTGCTGACCTTTCGCCTAACCTAACCTCCCTCAAGGAATCCCACCGGGGGGAATGTGCGGCGCACCTTGGAGCTGATGAACGTGGAAAACTACTTGGAAGAGCAGAAAGTTGGGGCTCATCTCGGAAGCGTAAGTGGACCAACCTTGCCAACACCCTCGGGCGAAATAATGCTCACAAAGGACAAATCACTGATCCCTACTGTATGACCTAGACTATTGTCTCCTGTTTGTTTATAAATGTATTACAGAAATACGAAGTCAACACACCGTCTACTTATCTTCACTCATCCATACCCCTCATATCTACTATCAGCAGGCCATACACATGTCAGGGCAGATATATTCCTCATTTGTTCTGGCATAATCTAAATAGTGTCGCCGCGTGGGCGCCGCGTCTATGTGCATGATATGTAGCGTAAGTTTCCTGCCTTGGATCTGTACTCGACAGATCCCGCACGACATATCACAACGGCATACTAAATCCTAGATGATCTACAGCAGATGGTGTGAAACTGTCATCGCTAAAAACACTACCCAACGCCTGAAGCTCCCGTGCACCAGGTATGGCATGAGTCCCCGCAGATTAGCCTCTTTGGGGCTGGAGCAGCGAAAAGGAACGGAAAATAAACATGACAGCAGTTACAGCATTGGCCACTGCTTGATCGGGGAATGGTCAATGGTTGATATTTCGTGTCCGGACTACAATGGTTAATGCGACTATTGATTGTCGGACGGCACGGGGGCCGCACGATTCTACAGTACACACTCCCTGCATATATCTGCGCGTGCGCGCTATTCATACTCGTATTTATATGGTTCAGGGGTTGGCCGTGTAACAAACATTACAACACCTTTGGTCGCTATTGGTCACCATTGCGGTACTGATGCATGCTGCGAGAAGGGTGTGAGTACACCATTCTGGTCGTGAATATAAGTACCGCTTGGTCTTTACATTAATGCCTACACGACCCTCATATTTCCGCCCGG
This sequence comes from Postelsia palmaeformis, assembly GCA_037834295.1. NCBI lineage: Eukaryota > Phaeophyceae > Laminariales > Laminariaceae > Postelsia > Postelsia palmaeformis. The sequence continues at coordinate 6,498 of JBBMHQ010035112.1, forward strand.
AGCGGTAGCACTTTTGGCTAGCGGGGCTCCTTAAGGGCGCTGGGAAATTGCCCCCTGAGACATGCCTTATCGCTGGAAAACCACTCACTAGTGCTTTGTACCATATTTCGATTATATACCAATAGGCGATAGAGACGCCAACACCAATTTGCGACGCTGTTGTTTCGTTTTCGTATATTCGCTTGTTGCAGTCTTAGTTTTGTCAAGGTCAGGGTTTGGATGGGGTGTAAAGCTCCTATGCTATACCAGGTACTCCAGTAAGAACAGTACGCGCAGCCCTGCCGTAGCGTGCGCCCCCTCTACAGTACACCTACTGTGTACCTGCTAGACGGTTGCTGAGGGCGCGTGATATCAGTTGTTTCATCGTTCGGCCTGGGTCCTGGTTAGTCATATCACGTCTAGGCGTTGGCACGCAGCCTCGGCAGTAAACACGCAAACGTCATCGCCTAATCGACAAAGAGCGGTAGTCCAGTAACATGGTGTTGCTGTGTTATTTCTCGTTGTCCACCCTGCGCTCTTGGTGATAGGTACAGATGATCCGATGCTTGACGGCATTATTTCTTGCCCCTTAACGGACAGCCGTCAAGGACAGCCGTCAAGGACAGCCGTCAAGGGCGACTGTCAAAAAATCCCCACATTCAACCTATTAGTAGAATTGTGAATCTAAAAAAGCCTTGACGGGTCAGAACCAGACCGTCAACCCCGAAATTTTTGGGTGATAAAGCGATTTTCTGCCTGTTACCAGAAATAGCATGTTACATATTGTCTTCGAACTACTCTTGACATACGATACCCAATATGGTGTTTCTACACGTCTATTACACGAATCTACGAAATATAAAGCGGTCCTTCGTTGGCACGGCCATAAAATCAAGAGCGATTACTTTCCGTATAAGAAGCCAAAAATGCTACACCCCTCAACAACATCCAGTATATCTAGTATACAAGCGTCGACTTTCAGATCTACGAAGCGCGAGCGATTAAACGGTACACGAAACCGCCCATTTAACAACCAACGGGAAGTAGGACCGATCACTGCGTGCAAGAAGAAGCCACAACTACCCGCGTCCAGTATGTGTCTGATCATGTGGATACTTACAGATCTTCGAGTCTACGGTATGAACGATGAAACAGTTCCGTGCAATGGCATATGAAACCGCCCCCGAAACGACACCGCTTTCGCCGCCTCATTCGATGCTGCCCCCCTTCGTCCTGCCCAGTCCGTGCGAGCACACATGTTGTTCATCATGGGCGCGAGAAGCGCCTGGAACGAGGAGCACATCCTGTCGCGCCTGCCTCCGAACATTCAGCATACGGTGCTGGAGCACGTACATCGTGACGCCATAGAGGTCATACCCATCCTCAAGGGTCGACCGCTGGGATTCGTGTGCGCTATCTTGAGGAACCTGCGACCCCAGCAGTACTCGCAGGTATGACATACAGGATGTATGTACATGATGCCGGACAAGTCCTGAGACTCAAAATTTTCCAGAGGGGGGCTGGGCTGTGAGATGGTGGCTATAGGTCACCGATTACTCTATTCTAAAAACATTTTCAACAGAGCCCATAATGATATACCAGGTAGGTGTTTTTTTTCGTTTTCAAGTTGCGTGATGATCGTATGAGTATAGATCGAAACCCTCCTCCGGGATTGACAAAACAATATGCTGCCTATTAAAGCAAAATAATGTCTTTTTCTCCGTCTTTGAAACCAAATATGTTGATAATTGGCCATTTTGAACCCCGAACAAAAAAGCACGTTAACGATATCACTGAAATATACCAGGTGCGCGGTTTAGTCTTATATGTAAGGTATAGTCTTATACTGGTATGTAAAAGCTAAACGCTAAAAAAAGGGGCTTTGAATATTTCTGTTTTCCTCAAGACGTCGTTAAAAAAAACGGCGAGTGGATTGCTGTCTTACTTTTTGCAATGCAATAATCTACAACGCCTGAAAGAAAAACAGGCTATTCTCAAAAAGAATAACCCTGTAACTCAAGACAATAATTACACAATAACCTCCTGAAAACAGACAATAAGTTAATGCAACCTGGCAGTAACCCCAAGACATCAACTGACGTTATCCAGAAAACGGTATACCGGGGTTGTTTCGAACTTCAATGTTTCGAAAAGACGAAAATCATACGATAGCCAACACTATTTTATGGGTCTAAACATGTAGTGTTAATAGAAACTAAACACCCCTTCCCCGCTCAATGTTTCTGCACTGACACTGTGGCAGGGGGAGATCGTGTACAAGAATGTTTACATGAGCCAGGGAGTGTATTTTGTTACGAAGGGTACAGCTGTGGCTTCTGTCAAGGACGAAGCGAGGCGAGAGGATAGCGGGAAGAGAGCGGGCGAAGACAAGGTCGTTGGGGTGGTCTCTTCCGGCAGGGTCTTTGGGTACACGAGGTGGGTGAAAGGCTCCCTCCACAAGTCGGAGAGATCATGATCTAGATCACCTTCAGATAGATCATTTGTATTCTTAACCTGCCTATGATATGCTGTGCGGGAGAACTTGTATAGTAAATATCCAACCCAGGGAACACGTGCTACATCGTGCAAGAAATACGTCATACGGCTTCTCCATCCGTCAACGTGAGCAAGTGGTTTAATGGGTGGTCCGCGCGCCTGCTAAGTTCAATTTCGTGGGTTCAAGTCTCATCAAGTGCATACTCGCAAGGACTTCTTCTTGCATACAAATTGATTGGCGGAAAGCGCGAGAGCGTGAGCAAGCTACACTCGATGAAAATGGACGACCAATGTGAATGCTGAACCGTATGCGCGATAAAAATGAAGGCAGGGGGGAGGGACGACACCTGTGACCCCGGCTTGGTCCATAAGAAGACCGCTGAGGGTAAAACCTGCTACGAATTGAGCTGGAAAGTGAAAGTGATGATGAAAAAAAAAGAAAAAGGAAACCACACCTGGTATGATACATACAGATCTGGAATGTATATATCCTGAAATGTGTATGAATTCCATCAAGTGAGGATCGATGATCTGTCCGTCATCTGAAAGATTCTCGAAGAGGGCTCTATACACCTCGGCGCAGTTTGAAGGACATGGTTGGACTATACTTGGCTTCAAGCCCCAGCCTTAGCCCCGTCCGCGTCAGAAAATTTTCTTAATGAAGATGGCCGATGTAATAAGGAGTTAGTTGCTGTTGCTATCATATTCACTCATTGCCAAAAATCAAGCCGGCGGTCAGAGGCTCCGAACAACTCTGGAGTGGAAGAATACCTCAGAAAAGCATGTTTCGTTTCAACAAAAGCCAAGAACCAAGAGCGTCAAGGCTCGAATCCATGGCAAAAACGCCTCCTATTCAGCAGCTGCGAAATATGTTGTTTTACTTTTGGCTGCGGTTCAAAGTACGAAGCTCGCTTGGTAACATGCGTGCGCAACCCCTTGCATCGTTCGCCTCGCGGCAGGTTCCTGGCCTCTTTCCTGGAGGACGACTTAATGGTCAAGGCCCTGTCACTGCTGCACGTGAGCCAATGCGATTGTTTTCATTCAATATAATGTAATATTTGTTTCGCTTGATTGTATTTAAATGTTGCTGAGAGTAAGGCTGTGAGTTAGCCAACAAGAAGTCGTCGATTATGCTATTCGTCGGCTAGGCATTACAGTTAGTTGCTTGCGGTGATTTTGGTGGCGTTATGAAGTTGTGCATCTTTGTGTCTTATCTTGGCGCGTTTTTGGCCCCATGTGTGTGTTGTACTACTATTGATACTAGTAAAGGCGAAACACTAAGTCGTTTCGCTGTCTTAAGCCGGTACCCAACCAATAAAAACTGTAGTGTACTATTAATACTGTACCCGTAAATATTTGTCTTGTTGTCAAGCCAATGGGCAGCCCTAAATATAGAGCAATCGGGCTGCCGGGTACACCTAGCCCTGTTAATAGTAAGACGGCACCAAGCAAGCATGTGGCGGCATTCTTAACCTCTGGCCGGCATTTCGACCGTCGAGTTTCTGTTGGCCCTGCCCTTGTCACGTGCCCTATTAATAGAAGAGGCAGATACTACTAATGCGGGGGGGCATGTTAAATAGAACCTGTACAGTGCATACAAAAACCTATATATTTCGCTACTTTTAACCACAATATTTGATCCTATTTATTATAGCCCCCCGTACCAACAAGATGAAAATAGACAAGCGATACCATAGGGGTGGCAATGTTTCGCCTAAAAGCATTAATATGGCTGACGGGGCTCCTCAACCGACTACTAGTAATACTACAGTAATAACTATCCAGACCTGTTGAAAGCTCGTTTGGGTTTCGTACGACGAGAAACTACCCAGTACCGCTCAAGTACCGTTGAAGTACCGTTGGAATCCTGTCAATAATGGTGCTCCGCGAAGATTTGCATTGTATCTTAGGCCTTAGGATTGTAAAAAAAAAACGAACCTTGACCCGAAACAGGTACCTTTTTTTCTTAAGCCAGGTTTCGGTTGAGGTTTAAAATATGGATTCCGTGAAGCGAGGAGTCTCATAATATCGCCTACAGTAGATGGACTCCCTGCCGCAGCCGCTGCATATGCATCTTGAGCGGTAACTTACTTGTGTTCCGAACCCTTTCGGACCACGAGCTGCCCCTGATTTCGCTTCGGCTCTTCCTGACGCAGGTGTACCTGCTGTCGAACAACAGCATTCGGCACCTCCTGTACTACCACCCCTTCCTGGCGGAGGAGCTGAGGGTGTCGTTGGAGCAAGCGGTGTTCGAACAAGCCAGGTAGGCACCAGTGCGGGTTGCCACCCACTCTCTCAAACTGCCTGGTCACGAGGTGCCCCTCGCACTGTTGACGTTATTATAGTGCTCTTCAAAGGTGGTACCATAGAGGTAAATAGTAGACACCTCGTTGCTTGGTATATCCCTTCCTAACAGCCGCCTCTCCTCAAAAGCACCGAGGATCTGCCCAATAAGACATGTCGGAATACCACACGTGTTTTACTGTTGTAACCTCGCGCCGTACGTTCATTCCTATATAGTTTGGGATCAATGAGGCCTCTGCTGCGATCAGCCGGGGACTCTCACCCAGGGCTACTACTCCCGCGTTGATTGTCTGCCAATCAACGCGGCATCTCGTCGCAGAGAGTACCTACCCCGGTAAAATAAACAATAACAAAACCGATGCCGTTGTCGACGATACACCTCGATACCAACGACGGGCGGGCGGGATAGTCTGTTCTTTCCCAGCCTCTTTCCACTTTGTCGGGCTGTTGTAGCGCTGCCATATCGCTCATGGAGTGATACTTAATCACTGTCTCGCCTTACAACAATGAGGCTTTCCCGAAAAGGGATCCACCCTGCTGGCGTCCCCTCTTTTCTGTTCCAGATGACTGTTGTAACATCGCGTCGTACGTTAATTCCCATATAGTTCGGGATCAATGAGGCCTCCTTCTGCTGCGGCATGAGATCACACCCATACTTGTTGACCCTTTTCTTATCTTAATGTCGACGCTTGTTTCATGCGTATTCTTTCTTCGGGTGCCTTTTATTCCTTATAGTCCCCAAACTTGTAACCTAGTTGATTAGGGGTTCTGCTACTGTCGGTTGTCCCGTGGGAAGGTCTTGTACGATTTTCCATAACCCTTCGACGGTGATACGGCGCTGGGGTATGCGATTGCGGTGTGATACACCCGGAACGCGTTTTCCTGGTTGTCCGCACGCCGACGAAAAGGGAGCGGGGTGGCCGCCGCAGCGATCGCTGCGTTCGTCATAAGCTCTGTTTTGTCGTAGCCTCTTTCCACTTTGTCGTGCTGTTGTAGAGCTGCCATGTCGCTTATGGAGTGATACTCAATCACTGTCTCGCCATACAAAAATGAGGCTTTCCCTAAAAGGGATCCACCCTGCTGGCGTCCCCTCTTTTCTGTTCCAGATTACGTGAATATTCGTTGCATATACCCTATGCTGTCGGTTTTAACACGTGTCTGTTTTCTCAGAGTCAATTTCTGGGTGAGTCACTAAATGACTTACTAATAGTGCAGAGCTCCTCAAGCGAGTTACCTCATAAAAAAAAGTGGGCGCATTCCTATCGTAGCACGTGGCTTATTATCTTGCATTATTATCTTGTCTTAGTATAAAATACTGTTTTTCGCCTGTGTTGTTGTTATTGTTTTCGCCGTCCGGAAATGTTGAGACAGCATGACCTTCAACGTTGATCGCCGTAAAACATTCCCAGAAGAAAGAAAAAGGTCAAACGAAGGAGAAGCCAACGTTCGGAAATACAGCAACCTATGTTTTTTTCTCTCTCCTTTTTCCTTCTGTTTTTGTTCGGGCCGCACCGAAGATGCTCGTTACAGGTCCTGTGGGCTTTGAAAATATATATATATATATATATATATATATATATATATCTAGGTAAACCCCGGAAGGTGTACGATACTTCCACCCTAGCCGACTGCCGGAATAGTAAGGCGAACGCAGAATCATAACCAACCCCGATGATGGAGTCGATAGCCCGCTTTGGTCGATTCTGATAGCCTGGAGTGTCGCACAGCTAAAAGGCAGGCGTTCCCGGACCACGCACTGCTCGAATTTAAGTTCGGAGATATCTAAATATTTGGCTTCTCGGAACCAAATTCCCACCACACACAATGAGGTACGAAGGGTGGCTGTCCATGCTAAAGACGCCCTTCAGAAGGCGGCAGCTTTTCCTTTGCCAGCGATGCTTGGTCCTTGGTATGACCGCCCTCATGTGTTCTACTGTTGTGAATTAGTCGTACTATTTATTAATAGCAGAAAAAAAGGCGAGCTCGCATCACCGAGGGCTTGTAGCCCATCCACTCGCTCCTCGACCGCAATAGTTGCAGCATTCCGTCGATCGCTTGTTTTGCTCTTGACACGTCGACATCGACTGTCCAAGAGTCAAAAGAGCCGCGGTGGGTATACACTTCTTGTGGCGGCTGCACCGATAAAATTATCGGTAGAGTACTTGGCCAGCAGTCGGCCGTTTTAGTCAAATACTTCCAAGTATGCTGCTAATAGGAGGCTACGGTTTGAGCCCATTTCTGATCGCCTCCCTACCCCACCCCTATAGTTAGAGTGGTACTCATCACGTGCTCCGTGCGGGGGGCTCAGTGGAGCTTTGGTGACAATAAAGTCACTTCTGGCCGGCTCTCCAGTTCCGCTAACCAGCTATAACCAGCCCTTCAGTACCCGAACCGACCAGAGACGGCCGCAAAACAAATTACGTGTGACCGTCGCCGGCTGCATACCGATAAACAGGCCAAAAGAGGCCTTGGCGGGCCCGGAACGATCAGTCCCCTTACCATCTTCGTTTTGAGTGTTCCTGTCGTTGACGACCCAAGCCAAGACAAGCCAAGCGTACCGCAACCTGCCGCCCGTTAACCTCGTTCCCGCCCCCCTCACGATGCCCCCATTGGTCCAAACTGAACAGCGAGGAAATATCCATGGAGAAGAAGAAGCGTGCCATGAAGCGCACACAGGCCGGGGAGGTGAGCGCTTCTTACCCTCCGCCTGCCAGGGCATCCCAGGGACAGGACCACGACGAGGATCAGACTTCCGCGTTGACATCCTACCTCAGAAGAGAGTCGGTTAAGCTGCCCAAACCTCGAAAGTCGAAACTAGCGTTCAAGCGCGGGAAAAGTCGGAAAATGGTGCCACCGGGGAAGACTGAAGAGGGGGAGAACGGCGTGGAGATGACATCGCTGGGTACGGAGAAGCAGCGAACCATGCGGGCGTGGAACCTACTCAACGAGAGAGAGGGGGTCGAAGACAGCGACTCCTCAACGAACGGCTCTGACGACGGTAACTCGCTCTCGGCACCGGGGCTGAGCGGTCTCGTAGTGGCTCAGCTTACATGGGGGGCTGGCCACGCCGGGTGGGACGCCGCTCTTCGGGAGGGGGAAGAGGAGGGGGAAGAGGAGGGGGAAGAGGAGGAAGAAGAGGAGCCGGAGGGAGGAGGGGGGGGGGCGGCGGACATCCGCGAACATCCTATCGTAGCCGCGGCGGCGGCGGCAGTAGCGGCGGCATCTTCCGACTTGAAAGTCGTTGACGGGGCAGGAGGGCCAGGATGCGGGGAGGCGCGATCACACCAGCAGCAGCAGCAGCAGGGGGGGGGGGGGGGCGACAATGTCGGACGAACGGTGATCGACGCACAGGTAAGAGCAAACGTGTTTGTAGTTGTTTTGTGTTATTATAGTCGACTGCGTCCTCGACTTTCCTCGGTCAGCCTGCGCAGTCTGTCTGCGAATGGATTGAGCGAAGCAGTAGACATTTCAGAGCGTAAAGCGGAGTGGCCGCGTTCCGCACAAATTCGGTCGGGCTGAGAAATGCAGAGCGAGGTGCTCCAGTAAGTACGACTCGCTCTCAACACCGGTCCGACTGAAGGCGCAGGAGTCAATTACAGAAGTCCACAACCCCCTTCGCTTTGTTAAATCCGATTGCTCAGGGCCGTCAGTACCCACACGGGGTCTAATATGTGCCCCTACCGAGCGAAGCACGGGGAACTAAATCCAACCACCCCCACAAGCCCACCCCGGCGACATTACCCTCTCCGCAAGACGACAAGCTCGTTCCCGTTACCACCTGATTTCGGGACGAGTTCCCGAACTTGGCGATTCCTGACTGAACGCAGTCCGTTGGACATCGAGCCCACTTCAGCCTGCGCCGAAATATCAATCCTGGATCTGGCGTTCGTTCGTCGAATCACATTTTTCCAACGTACACAGCGAAACCGTGTGTCAATATATATATAGGACACGTGTTTTTGTAGTTGGGTTTTTACGTCTATACCTCGCGTTAAGCCATTGGCTGTCCATGTTGCCTCCCTGTGATTCCTTTTTGTTCCCCTTGCTGTCTCTATTTCTTATTTTTCGTCCGCCCGTGTTCTTTTCCGGTCTCCCCTCTTTTTCTTGTGCGTCTTTCCACATGTTACGCGGTCGCACGCTCCTTCCTCTGCTTTTCGGCGCGAAAAGCTATCGGAGTCACAGCGACATCCCGTAGCTGACGGGGCACCCACTGGCTTAGCCGAGGACGACGATGCTGCACATCGAGAGCTCCCCGCCGTCGCAGCATTAGAACTTAGGGACGAGTCTATCCTAGATGACTGGGATGAAGACTCACCCCGGCGATAGCACGTGGAGCCCTATTTCTGTTAGAGCTAGACGTGCATGCCGCTCTGGGTGGGGCTATGCCTGTGGTGTGGCTGAACGTGTACATATCTACCCCCCCCAGCCAGTAACCGGCTGAACCTATTCCCTGCGCTGCCAACACCAGTTTGCGGCGCTGTTGTTTCGTTTCCGGATTTTTTACATAGTACTCCGGAGTAGTATGTACGTCGAGAGAAGTAAGTGTGTTTTTTTGCAAGCGGCGTTTATTGGCGCATCGCTTGTGGTGGAGTCGCGGAGCAGCGATTTTTTTGGCGCGAAGTTGTCGTGCGGTGAACACTGCGCTGCTCCTCTAATCACGCTCGTAGGGTTGGGCAGCAGCTTTGTGGTGGGCTGGTCATTTACACAGCTAGCGCGCCACCACCATGACGCGCAGTGTTGAATCTAGTGGAAAATAAAAAGCATTTTAACGGTGTAGACTACCATTCTGAACGGGAATATAACGATATATTGAGCGCTCATGGGAATACCAAAACGGTCCTTACATTTCCGGACATAGTTGTACGCACTACTATATGTTTCCCCTTACAACCTCGGTTGTGCAAAACCGAACAGGAATTTCATCAAGTACCAGGAATCTTGCCTTTCGCGAGAAACTCGGCTACACCTTTCCTCGAAAACAAATTCAACGTACCGTGTGACTATTGCCTCTGGCACTACAGCACGCACTATTAACACATTTGCCCCCCGATAATGGCACGCTCGAATCTCGACCCCTCACCGCCAGTAGGAAGAAAAATATCCTAACGGAGAAGAATCCTTTTGTTTTTCAGTACGCAGTGCACTGTACAATAAACTCAAATGCGACTCTAACTCCAACTGTCTTTGTTCCCACAATGGGAGTGCAGTCCTGAAGGCCCCAAGGGGCCGAACACACACTACACCTGGTACGCTACTCGTACTTTTCATTCAGTGGTGTATTGTACGTTGGGGCCCATATTAACGGGGAACTTTAGTCGGGGAAAAAAATAAATTCCGATTTTTTTTATTGACAACTAGTATGCCATCTCCCCACAGGACCCATACACGTTTGTTTTTCGAATCAGATTAAATTTCATTGAAATAAGACTTTTATTTCCAACTAAAGTTCCCCCTTAAAATAGGCCCTTGCGTGTTTGCCATTCTTGTGGTGAGGGGGAAATATACCCACCACGCGCTCATCCACTGCTCATCTATCTCTTTCCGCAAGAAATCTGGACGAAGGGGTTCCCTCCTCATCAACTCTGTGAACGATCGCGTACTTGGAAACAGGGCGGTTCACTTACAGTACGTACATACGGTGTACGTACG
>JBBMHQ010035223.1:0-16922 GCA_037834295.1 Postelsia palmaeformis
GGGGGGAAGGAGGTGGGGGAGCAGGCAGGGAGGGAGGGAGGGAGGGAAGGAGGGAAGGAGGGAGGGAGTGAGGGAGGGAGGGAGGGAGTGAGACTGAGTTCCATGGCAGGCCGTATCCGGCAAAGACTGATAAAACATATTTTTCGAAGAGGAACCCATGGCAGCTCAAGGGGCCCAGCAACGCTGCTAAGAACCAAGGGGATGTACTCACCACATATTACCATGCACAACCGTAGTCGCTAACATCATTAGGCGCTCGCATCCCTAAATTGCTGGGCAGAAGGACATTCGGGTTTCACCGACCAGTGAGACATTTCCTGCGCCAAGTGTGACGCGCCGCCAGGTGTTCGACGGGCCGCATGAAGGGCAAGCTCAGTTCTGCTCAGACCCGCTTCTGAAGGACTTCAGCCCCTCGTGCGTGCGTGTTTGCGTAGGGATCGCAGCAGTGAATTCCTTGATGTGTTTTCCGGTGTGGCCACTTATCGAGACAGCAACGTGCTATGCAACTGGGTCGTGGGCGCCTGACATTTCAACCCTACGTGATACAGTGATCCTCCTTGTGCTGCGCTAATGTTCCCCACTCCGCACAATATATGATTGAACTCAACCACCATCCATGGTGACGACCACCCCCCCCCGCGGGAACCAACGGTACCATGGTTGTCATATCTAACTCACACTGTGATTGACGTGTAACCCAGCATCGTTGCCAACCGAAACCCGCCTAACTTTCTTCATGTTGGTATACTGTAAATATATACTTAGCATGTGCACTTCGTATGCTGTATATGTAGGAGAGGACGGGTGCATCATGTCATGGATGACCGCAGTCGTTTGACGATATACTTCCTCACCCGTACAATACCCGGACGGAGCACGCAGGGTTTCCACCGACCAGGCGGGATCGTTACGGTAGGGGATAAAAATGATTGAGCTAACTTTATGGCAAACGCTAACCACCTGCTAGAGGCAGGGGTGTCAGTGTTTCGACTTGTAACCCTTTCGGATTGACAAGTTCCTCAGCTCCTTTGGGATCCCTTTTAAGGGATAAAAGGGATCCCTCACAAGAGATAGCGGCCATAACAACGAGACTTTGGTCGTGTTGTCAGCCGTCTGCGAGCAGTGCGGGGCGGTATCCGGTTGCGTCCGTGCCGTGTTACTCCTTGCAGTGAAGCCCGGACACCAATCATTGTATCATCTCCCAATGACGCAGCAGTAACCGTTGCCGGAATCGTCCCTCTTCACCCTCCACCCCCCCTTCCCCCCCCTGGAGTCTCAAGAGGGCTAAACAAGAAACTACCCAAGTCCACGTTGAAATGCCGTTTGCGTGCTTACAAGCAGAACATTTTCGTTGTATTTTTTCAAGCCGTGAGATTGCCTATCGCGTTGCACTTTCACTTCGTCTCGATATTTATTCCTGGCACCCCGTGACTTGCAACCGATACATACACCTGATATAGGTCAAGCTCACCAACCACCGTCTAGAAGAGGCGTCAGCGACCAGCAACATGTATGGTTGTCTAGAACTATGCCCGCACGACTCCTTTCAACCATCGTTATTCGGGCATCAACTCGCGCAGAACCCCAACCTCCAACCTCACAATGTCCGATCCTGCGATCGACACTTTTGAAGATCTGAATTTTAGATATCTGAAGGCCCAAGAGCATCAACCCACGACACTTTTTAGATGAGGTATAAAGCTCTCGAAGTGAGTATACACTCTAATTACACAACACTAGACCACTGCTACGATACAGGTAGCACTGGTTCCGCCGTATAGCCTTTGATATTCGGGGGTCCCCAGCTTAGGAACTACCCGGTAATTACCCGAAAACATTTCTCTTTTGTTTTGCAGCATTTTCCGATGTAGACCCACTGTAGGCGATGCGATTGTTCATTGGATTAAGGCAGCACAGTGTTCCAAAGTCAGGTTTGAGTGGGGCATGGATATCCTACACATAGCCACGGGAGCCTCTAAACATATTGGTGCTGCCCCTACGAGGCTGACCCGCCTCAGTGTTGCTGCACCTCTACGGTGGCGTGGGTCGTTTCCCGGCCGAGAGAGAGGGGACGGGGTCATCGCTGCCCAAGAGCAACCGATCTACGGATACTCGGATGACCCCGCTGCTCTCTTGCCCTTTTGGGGGACAGGGGAGTAGAGGCGGTGTTTGTGCATATGTGTGTGGAAATCGTGTTACCTCGACGCAAACATTGCTCGAGGGGAGGGGGGAGCTTGGTCTTTATGGAAGGTGATATCTGGCAGGGACATAGTAAATCGTAGTTGTCCAAAGGGAGTCCATGACCTCGATGACCAGGATAAAGGAGGCAGGGGTGTTCTCATGTCATGCTTGGTCGCAGGTGTATGGCCATAGACCTTCGCATCCCTACAATGCCGGGGGACGGAGTACGCCAGGTGTTTACCGACCGGGCAGGCATTGTTTGCATCTAACGCGAAGCGCTGTGAGGTGTTAAGCGAGCTGATGAGACGTGGGCTGCATCTCAACAATAACCGCTTGTCCCTGACGAGCTTTATTACATTGGATTGACAACATTGAATTCATTCACTCGTTTCCTAAGGACGCGGGGGGAATCTGGGGGAAATGAGACGGCTTCGCGCGTGCTCTCACCATTGACCTCTGCTGGGAAGGGTAGTCCCTCGCGGGCTTCTGTTGCCCGCGCCAGCAGGAGACCTAGATCTAGAAGAACGCTCCCCGCGATGGTCTTGCAGAACCGATCTCGTGTCGCCGGGCCCTGGATTGTCCTATTCCATAACATGATATCGTGACGATCTCCCGTAAGATAGCATTATTGTGTTCCATAATAATATGCCGTTACGATGTTCCACAAAAATTGTGTTGATCCGATGTTCCACAATATCATATTATGATGATGTTCCGTAACATCATGTCGTTACGACGTTCGACAGTTTGAAGACGTCGTGCAGCCATGCGTTCTAAATACACCACGCTGCTTCTGCAGTAGAATGATCGATATCGATGGCAGTGAGAGGACGCAAATACAGTCTACGATACTGAAACACAATCTACTATACATACTGCACCCCAAGCTCCGTATGGTCGAAGGAGCGGATAAAACGGCCAAACCTAGTAGCGAGTGATAGCTAATGATAGCCAGTACGACACTTTACCCTGAGCGGGAGGAATGCCAGATCCTACTGAACCTACAGAGTTCGTCAGTCTGTGAAATGCTGTACTTCGTTCACAATTGGCCAGCAGGGGTGTTACTGTAGTCGCGGCTCACGAGCAAGGGAGACGCTGTATTGTATATCATTCGAATTTTATTATATTATCGTTCCCTGAGTCGTAGGAGGGAGAGAGGTTCCTTCTCTCGGCCAGACACCTGTATCGCAGCTTCCTGCAATACCCTGAGTATCTCGACCACCATATTCCACACCTCTCTCCCTCCTATTATACCGGCCGGGTTCCTTACTACTGTAGTACGGCCTACAGTTGTCTCGGATGACCAAGCCTCCGAATGGTAAGGTACCATTCTACTCCTGCGAACTACTCTAGTAGACCATAACGGAAGAAAAATAACCTGTTCTTCCGTACCCCAGCTACTCACGCCTTCCCCCCTCCTCCTTCGAAACAACAGATAGGGAGGCTGGGGCGGCAGGAAATAAGAAGGCACAAACTCCTGGCTTGAATCGACAAGCCAGCGACTACCTCACGCCTGCCCGTGCTAGTCACAAGACCTCGTACTCGCTCGTGCCCGGTGTGGAGATGCTGACCTACGCTCGATGCCTTGACTGGAAGGACTGCAAGCGAGCCATCCCCTCCAACCTAACTTGCTCTATCCCCAGTTCCCGATACAGACATACCACATTATCTGTATCAGTACACCCTGCTTTGTCCGTTACTTCGTTTGCGAAGGCCGTTACGTTGTCTACGGACAAAACTACCCTTTTCGCGATGAATATACACGACGGTTACACGATGGTTATACACTCAGGAAATGACAATGGTACACCAATTATACGACGGCAACGCCAGAGTTATCTACACGGCGGCTCCACAGGGCTTACGACGGTTACAAGTCGAGTACACATCGATCACACGGTGATTGAACCACGATGGTTACACAAAGGTTACTCAACGGTGACACTACAGTTTGATGACGGTTACACGGCGGTTTCCTGACGATTATATGGTATACTCACGGCGGTCACACGGCGGTTACACGACGGTTATTCGATGGTTACAGGGCGGTTACAGAACACTTCTATCCTGGTTACACGTCTATTACCATAGCTTTGATGCCGGTTGCACATCGGTTACACGTCGGTTATTCGATGGTTACAGGGCGGTTACGCGACAGGTATACGACGAGCACACGGTGGTTGCGTGGTTACACGGCGCTCACACGATGGGTGTACGGTGGTTACATGGTCGTTATAATATGTAGACAGACACCATGTAGACACCAGGCACAGGATGGTTATACAACGGTGTTATGTTATACAACGGTGTTGTGTGTTGGTTGCACGACGTTGAAACTGCAGGTACATGCTGATGTAATAACGATTATACGGTGGTTTCATGGCGATTATACGATGGATGCATGATTGTTGTAGGACGGTCACACGGCGGTTTCTGGACGGCGGTTTACGATGGCTGGACGACAGCTGCCCAACGGCCACACGGCGGCTAGACGACGGCTACGCGACACTTCCTTGTCGGTCACGTACTGAGTACCGCCGATTACTCAAAGGATACACTATATACATGAGGGTTCCGCGACCGGTACAGGACGGTTACACAACGGTCAAGTGTAGGCTTACGGTGAAAGGCCTATCGCACGCCATGCATGCCGGCAGCAGATGAACCTTGCCCAGGATAGTTGCGCCCGCCTGCGGAGAGGCATGCACACAACACATTCTGATCATGACCGGTGGAACTCGGTGTGGTTGCTGTTCAGTCTAGTGTGCACTGTAGTCGTACTGTAGTAAACATGTATAGTCAGGGAAGGCTTTGCAAATCCCTCTCGGGTAGTTTCAAATTTCAAGTACGGAGGTCGTCCATTCTTTCCAAATAGCAGCCGTCAATAATTACAGTATTCTCCTACGCCTTTACCGTCTATTTGAAGTAAGTATTGGATTAAATGAGGCCTTCTGCCCCAGTCGGTGGTCCTACTCTGGGATATTTTTCCGCGCTAAACTCGAGTTTATCGCGGCCTATCTCTGCCCTGTACAGCACCAAGGATATCCCCACTGTATTATAGCACTCATTTCGTATACTGGGTCAAATGATACAAACCTTGCACACGTCGGGCATATCACGATCTAGATCATCTACTTGTACAGGCAGTAGATGATATGGCTCCTCACCTGCCGCTCAGATACGTTGTGAAGGATTTGTATTCGACAGATCCAACGCAGGAAGCATGCCATAGATCCTGCAGATTGTATGGCTCCCAACCTTCAACACGACGCTAGACGATACATACTGGTACCAGATATCAGATATCTACTGCTGCATCCGCCCCGAAACATCTAAACTTTTGAACTATCAAGTGGGAATCGATTGCGATTGTCTGTCCGGGGTTCGCACTTTCCAAACCGCAGCTATTGCAGTAGCCCAATGGTACATCACCCATGCCGACTGGAGAAAATGCCGCACACCTCGACTGGCATTGCGATCTTTAACAAAGCGAAGTACCTCCTCGTTCGTAGAAGTATCGACGCCGTACGAGTGCACCAAACAACTGTACAGTCGAGAACCACCTTCGTACTGCAATCCCGATGCACATTGTCACGGGTTCCGAAGTAGGTATCCACAAGAGCAGTACTCTAACGGTTGCTCTAGTGAAATGCCAGGTACACAGCGGGTCCGCATGCACTCGGTATACAGCTTGGGAGCTCCCGCGGTGAAAAGGATTTGTGCTCAATGGTGCAAAATTTGTACATTAAGACGGCTCGATATTACCATGTGACATACTGTGCAGCAGAGTGTGCCGGCTATGTACTCCCCACGTTGCACCCCACGTTGCACGCAAAACTTTGGAAGCGCTGGCTAACCTGTACAGTCAGCCTGTACAGCCAATCTCTATGGCCAACCTGTATAGCCAGCCTTTTACAGGCGAAGTACAGCCAACCTGTAAAAGCTGTATAGTCAACCTGTATGGTCAATCGTTCTGTGTGATCGACCTGTATAGGTTTGTATTTGGAGATGGCGAGCTTCATGCTGAGCTCGAGCTTAGTGGCGAACGTCTCCCTGACTTCCTCGATGGGTCGATCCGGCAGTGGCCGAAGACGCCTCGCCACTTGAAGCACATCGGCTACAAACTTGTCCAGATAACGATTCCTGAGAGGTCCAAAATCATCAGGTGTGATACTATTAATAGAGTGCAAGCCCAGCTTCACAAGCAGGACAAATAACGATCTTGATCACAGATCACTCAGATCCTAGCCCGCCGTTATGCGGCGCTGTGCAGGATTTGCACAGTACATGCGCAATACAGGAAACGTGTTCTAGACTATGTGGACTGTACGACTCCCATCCAGCACCATGAGGTGTTCGTTTGGATCGTTCCAGCAATTACGGTTTCATATGTTGTAGAGGATTTCCACAATATTCGCAGGCGTTATGATGAGTTTTCCGGGAGGTAATATACGAACCCTCGAGGGTTCGTTATTACCACGAACCCTCGGCCGGGGGTACGTCTATATATACCACGAACCCCCTCCAGTACGCAGTGGCGTAGTATCAATAGTACTGCTGTATACCTTGGCACAGGAAGTGTTTGGTGAACACTTTTTTGTCAAGGGGTTCGAATGCCCCGATCACCACGCCGAAATTTTATGTATGCACTTGTATGCAGCCGAGCACCTTAATTGCAGTGCGTCTCAAAGAGGTTGCGCCCACTTGACGGCTACTTGACTACTACTGCAGTAGACCATGGTTGTTTTTTTTTGTGGCTTCCAAATAGATGCCAAGAGGGACCCGTCAACTACAGACCTGGGCATCTCAACGTTCTTATTTCCTGCGTATTACATTTTAGCTTGCAGTACGCGAGTGAGTGCTAAGAGCTTACATACGTATTCGCAGGGGTTCATATAAAAAACTTGAGCGTCTCTTCGCCTTGCTGGCCCATTACCGACAACACAAAGGAGCCATCCCACGGTATCACCATTTTTTGGGGTTTCAGGCACGAGGAGGAGCCCAATGTCCCACCCGAAACTTGACTTTCATACCTGGTAACGGTTATTCGCGCAGCCCGACAAACATTTCTTTCATCGGCACAATATTACGGGGTGCCATATTATCAGCAATCAGGACCCACCACATACACAACATATATATTCCATCCAGTATTTTTACTCCCGTACACATAGTCGGTCATGAGTGCTAAAAGACAATCCTAGAACAAACGTAATAGTAAACGCACCATACGATACTACTCTACCAGTATTGTAGCAAATGCTCGCTTGAGGAACATAGTCAGTCAGAAAAAGTTGCCTCAGAGGACAAAAAATGTGCGACCCCCACCATGGGATGAGCCAAAGGATGAAACTCCGGGGAAAATTTCGTCGATAAGCACGACTCTGAGAGGGTGAATACGCAAACTTGAGCATCTCAACCTTGTTGTCCCGTAAGCAGTTGATATAGAAATGAGGGTGATCGAGGAAAATTTTCATTGATATGAAAGACGGTAACAGGGCTAGGCACATACCAGGTACCTGAGCATCTCGACCTTGCGGTCCCAGTCGCCGTCTTCCGCCGGATTTTTTCGGATAACCACCTGGCGAGTGACCTCATAGTCTGCCCGGGTGGCAATGTTCTTGGCCACCATCTGAGACACCGCTGACAGGTGTTTCTGAGTAGGGGGGGAAAGACTGACAGGAAGAAAACACAAACATACATATAAATGCTTCTAAACTGAAAGGTAAACACGTACACATAAAATGGCTTCCGAACGGGGGAGGAATGTTAGGAGGGAAGCATACAATCGCAATGACGGTCGCCTGACAACAACGGCTTGTCGTTGAGAGTCGGTTGTACGAGAGTGCACTCGGAAAAAAATAGGAAACGATGCTTAATTGGAGTGTGCTTTGGGTTTGGAGCCTACCATACGCGAACTGGAAACAGGTAGGGTTCAGCGCCTATCGAAAGCCAAATGACACCACGTAAGGTAGGGTACGGCGGCTGCCGTACGCAAACCGCCACAACTCGTAGAGTACAGCGCTTCTCGTACATCGATCACCACTATATGGGGTACTGTGTCTATCGTACACTAACCGTCAACGTGAAGGGTATACCGTTCATCGTACACCAACCACTATTATAACATTCAGGATACGTTGCTTATGGGCGTATGGGCTTATGGGCTTATGGGCTTATGGGCTTATGGGCTTATGGGCGTATGGGCTCATGGGCTCATGGGCTTATGGGCTTATGGGCTTATGGGCTTATGGGCTTATGGGCTTATGGGCTTATGGGCGTATGGGCTTATGGGCTTATGGGCTTATGGGCTTATGGGCTTATGGGCTTATGGGCTTATGAGCTTATGGGCTTATGGGCTTATGGGCTTATGGGCTCATGGGCTTATGGGCTTATGGGCTTATGGGCTTATGGGCTTATGGGCTTATAGGCTTATAGGCTTATAGGCTTATGGGCTTATCGCCCACCAGCTGCCATGGTGTTGAAGACGACACTTGACGCACACTGACTTCTAGTTAGTATTGAAATGCTGCGGCGTTTTTCGTTCACCAACTGCGAGTATGTAACGTAAATATAGTATATGAGGTATGCAAGGTATGTAAGGTATGTAAGGTACGCCGTACACCAGCCGCCAACATGTTGGTCACGACGTTCACCGCAGGCCAACCAGCAATGTATCGGGCACGCTGCTTACCCTGCGTTTCATCCGCCAAGATGTAGGGCATGGCGGTTACGGTACACCAATCGCCGATATGTCGGGTACAGCGCTTACAGTACGCCAACCGCCGACATAGGATACGGCGTGTGTCACACACCGACCACAAATATGCAAGGTAAGGTCTTTGCCGCACACAAGCGGCCGACACATACTAGGTACCGACGGCTAGCATGCACCGGGGTACATAGTACAGCGTGGAGCGTACATCTTACAGCACTCGGACCGCCGGCATGTCGGGTACGGCTCGGACCGCACACGAACCGCCTACGCGTAGAATACGGCACCTAATGTACACAAGCGGCCAGGACGTTGAGGGCATTGCATTTACCGTACGGCGATCAACAACACTTTCGGTGCGCGGCACTTACCGTACACCAAACGCCAATATGTAGAATACGGCGTCTACCGCCTGCCAACTGCCAACAGAAGTAGGAAGACAAAGGTGTCCACACGAACGACAAACACAATTTGTCAGCTTGAATCACTGATTGATCAGGTATCGTACACCGACCTTTCGATCGATCGACTATTACGGGGGGCCAAAGTCAATAGGACCTACCGTACATATAAACACCCATACATTTACCTATATTTACCAACAATATGTTGTCTTTTTTACTATGGTCCCCTGTAATTGGGTCATTCTTATCGAGCAACATTTTTCCAAAATTTTCAAATATTTTTTTTCGCAATTTTTAGGACTATCATATTTTCCGAAAAAAAATCCCAAATATTGGAATGCGAAGCCTTCCAAATATTTTGCCCTCTGTAAAAATTCCAAATTTCCAAATAAATCCTGTTTTTTTGGAAATCTAAGTTTTTTTTTGGAAATTTTGGAAATGAAGTTGCTCCGATAAGAACGGCCCAATAGTCACACTGTCAACGAGCCCGTCGCGTAGCCTATATTTTATCGCTGACCTTTCATCGCTGACCTTTCAACCAGCCATCCACAATTCGATCAATCTAAGAGCGAATGAGAGCAACCACCATCTGGCCTAACTTGCTTTCTACGACTCGGCAGACCCCATTTAAGCTCTTACCCTCACAGTAAAACAACACGCGCACGGCCCCTTGTAGCTAATTCATACCAGGTAGGCACTAACCGCGATAACGTAGATTTGCCTTCGTTAGGAATTCGCGAGGCGGGAGATTGGTATCTGACATCAACTTGTGTGCGCTGCTCGTGAAGCATTTCAGGGAAATATCCAAAAATAGGTGTACCGTAGTGAGGGGGGGGGAGAGGAGTCTCACTACATAGCCCCGGGTCTGATTTACGACTGTCAATGGGAGGGAGCAGGCCCCAGAAGGGCGGATATATTGAATGGGATCAAAAAAACGCAAAAAATAGCATGCACCTTTTGGTTGGAAATAAGGTGTACACCGGAGGCTCAGACATCTTGATAGGGGTCCCTACTGCCCTATACTCTTTTACGTCGTTCGAATGATAAAGTCGAATTCGCCCGCAAAATCTGTATCCGCTCGCACCTGAAAGGCTCGCTCAAGGTAGCTTCCCCCTCTAGCTCCGCGAGATGCGCCCCTAGCACCTGCACGTGCCGTCTGCTCTGAACCTCCAGACGGTCCCAGCGCTGGTAAAAGCACAAAAGTCCCGTTACATTCGTGCGGCAACGGAAAAAAATGAATATAACGAGGCATACTATAGTCGTGAGGCAGGAGGCATATATACTGCACACGGCTATGGTAGTTGTCGAGCACACTCACCCCCTCCTTCGTCGCGAGGGCATCCAATGACCTCTGCACACCTCGTAGCGTAATCACTACGGAGACGTTGCTCCTCTCCAACCGCTGCATCCTGTCCCCGTTCTCCCCCTTGTACAATGCTAGCTCCTGCGCCAGCGCGCTATTGTTGGCATTCCACAAAATGGCAATAGCCTGCTGGAGAAGAAAGGGTAACGCCACGATAATGGGGGGTGCTTTATCATGTTCTGAGCTCCGCCACCTCCCACGAGGAGTTTAGTATATCACCCAAAATATGATTTCATCACCTCACACGCGGAGCTTAGTATCTTACCCGAAACATGACTTCGATGAACACACGTCGGCGCAGGCCGGCCAATTTGGCTATGAGCTGATATTAGCACTAAAACTACAACCAGTGAAGTTATCATGCGTACTAACTTCAAGGTATTTGCTCACTTGAGAAGTTTAGCCGGTTAAAAAACATTCAAGTATTGAGCGAAAAAGTGCAAACTCTGCCGTTTGGGATAGGTTTGAAACGGGGTTATCGCATTCACTTCCACGCATCGGTCCGATCGGCGGGGATGACGGACCGTCGATGCATGCAAATATTAGTCTTCTATACCGCATCGCTTGCTTCCAATAAATCAAAACATGGAACTTTCGCTATATACGAAGTATACCGTTTCGAAGGAGTTTCGCCTTCCACCCCTTGGGATCCCCGTGTTTGTCTACGGAGACACGGAGATGAAAGCTTCAATGTATTCTAATATCGAAGTGGTATCGGACATCCCGACTATTTTGTTTGTGTCTCGGTATCGGCATCGAACTTGATCATCATACAAACGATGCCCAACACCTTGTCCTTTTGTTGACATCGGGAAATCTCCACAAGTATACAGTGCCTCAACCACAGAGCGGCCTTGAAAACATTTGAAAGCGAAATCGACGAACAATTCCATTGTATAGATAGCTATACAATTAATACATAATATCGGTATCTCACCTCTTGCATATCACCATGGGCGATTAGATCATCTACATAATCGATATCACTTCCAGGTCCTAACCTGTGGCTAAGAAAAGTTCTGTAGGATCTGTACAGTACAGGTCTATCCCAGAAAAGGAGCTCTAGATCATGAAGACCGCATAGCTCAGCCTCAATTTGGCAACATAAGCTGGATCCTACCGGCGAGGAGCATATCTTTCCAGAACAATCTACAGCAGTAGACCGCCAAGTGGGAATGATCTGTTTGAGGTGTGTAGCATCGTGAAACATAAACGATAGACCCGAGCCAGTTAGTTGCCTGAGTCGTGGCCATGAGGTATTGCCTGGTGTTACAACTGTACTGTAGGTGTAGGTGTAGGTGAAGGACACACTCCCCCGTTGCACGCGCCAACTGTCACATGCCATACCTTTGCAGTATACCGGGGTAACGTTTGTCTATCGTGTGCTTAATATTGTGCCGAGGCGTGTCACGATAGGGGTAGGATATTTCAGTCAACATATATATGTCCGACTGGTGGCCATGCTCCTTAACCCAACATCGTTGGAAAACCATTTGTGCTTCACACTATGTTTTGTGATATACCATTCATTGACCTCTGGGGTTGTTCATGGGGTTACACTTTCATTTTTGCTGTAGCTTTTGGATGGCTTACTAATAACTTACTTGTAGTATATACCTCGGATGAGGAGCCCCGAAATTTCAGGTGCTATAACACCCCTATAAGGCAAGCACGCCTCGCATACAATCTATATCAAAATCCGGGTTCCGAAAAAGAGGTATCGATATCGAGCTCTTACCGCGCGAGAAGCCCGAGAAACACACAATATTCTAGGCGCCTTTCCTACCGCAGTGTCAAGGCTACAGTCTAAAGAGCCTAGAGAGCCACGTCGACCTAGGCTGCCATAGGGGTGCGTATCATGGCACCAACTATTTTCGAGGCCCTGAGGCGTGCTGCGACAGAGGCACATCACGAATACTGTAGTGTAGTATAGTATTAGAGGCGTGCTGCGATAGGGGCACATCACGCATACTTTACCACTCTGACGGGTAATATAATGCCAGTGTACAATGTGCCCATTCAACGTAGCTTTTTTCTCCGGTCAGGTTGGTATTATATTAATAGGATACTATAGGATACTATGCTAGCGTGATGTGCTGCGCTAGTGGCGGCACTTCTTGGTCATACGAGTACTGTTCCTGGCTGACCTGACCGACGTTGTCGATCGAGTCGCATCTACGTAGCTCTTCTCTAAGATCAGTGCTTGGGATGAGGTATGAGGTCTGGAGCCTGATAAAAAGGCTGAGTGAGGAGCCTAATAAAAAGAAGATACCCTACTTGATACCCCTACAGCAGAACGAGTCCTCCTCACTTGATGAGAACGTGTAGGAGCTGAAAAACCTCACCTGATAGCCCGTCGTCAGAAAAAGATAGATTAAGCCTGATGCGAGCCAGATGTCTAACGAGGAAGATTGAACAGTACTCACTGGATTCATTGATATTGTGTATATATCCCCAGCCGAGTGAGTTAAGGACCTACAGAGTGCTCCATCAGTGAAAGGGTTTGGCTCGAAGGAACAAGTGGCCAGGTTTCCGCCTCCTCGCATAGTGTGGGCGTGAAACAATCCTTGTGAAGATATTGAACTATGTAGCACGCCTTTAGACGCACCCGATTTTGAGAGGTTGTCGACACCTTGTGGAGTATCGTATACCTACCTGGTATATCGTGTCCCTCTTATGGTAAACTTGACTAATTCGAACTGCGAAACTCAAGACATTCTTGAAATAGCTACATCCAACCCCGGCGTGAACTCGTGGCAGTATTGGCTGTGCTGTCTAGGCTATCTCGCCTAATGCTTCCCAGGGTGTGGGGTTACACAGTCTGCAGGAGAGGCGTTTTACGATAGAGGTTCACCCTATTTTTTCCGAGGCTCCTCGCTTATGGTGCTCCATACCTCACCCAAGACTCAATCAAGCGAGAATCAAATAGCATTCCGATGAGAAATCCCATGACCACAAAATTATCATTTATCGATTAAGAACGACATTCAGACGATTTTGGATTAACGAGCCCCGCTATTCCGAAACAAATTCAGCGGAAATGTGCTGCCTCTGTCGTCAGAACAGGCTGGGTGGGTTGTATCTGATGTAATCGTGTCTTTAGCAGGGTATGACCGTCGTACCTTGGCTGGGAAATTTCCGCCGTTCAAACCCGCAAGAGAGTGTGGGTGCACACCCTTTGCACAGCAGTGAAACACCCTGGAAGCACGCTTTGGTAGGGTCAGCGCCTTATTCGTCTCATATTACAACTCACTCAAAAACTGACCCTTCGTCAATTGCATCCAATGGCCTACTTTTATCACGACTACTATCATATTACACAGGGTGATAAAATAGCACACCCCCTGAGACAAGGTTCAGACCCGGTTTCTTCTAGAATAGGGGGGGTACACACAACGATAATGGTGGCCTTGGAAACATTTCGTCGAAAAGGTTGCATACGAGACGCGTCGCTCGTCGTATTTAATTTGCCCTCCCCGTGGTCGAGAGACTCAGCTTCGAAAATCGTCCGAGGGGGTGCGATCTCGTATTCCCCCAGTGTGATAGTACCATGCGGTAATGCACAACACTTGGTGCGATTCCGACTAATGTGGGTAGTTCCTCGGTAGTTATACATTTCCGTCGGTCAGAAACGTTTCCGCCATAAAGTGCTACTTTTTTTGTAGCACTTGCTCCTCACACACACTCACACACTCACACACAGCCTGACAGCATTGTTTTATGTCTCCGCAGGAACCATTTTTTACGCCCGCTATTTTTAGGGGGGGGGGTCCCGGTCATCTGTGCCTGCAGTTCCTACCACTGTTGCTTGCATGACCCAATGACTGGAACGCGCGGTGTATCGACGAAGAACGTGCAGAAGGTGAAACTTACCTGGTGCTCGGTGGTGGCTTGAACGAAGGCTTTCGATGTCTCCACGTGCGACTCCAGGTCATCGTGGTTACTTCGCACGGTACCGAGCAAGCTCGAAACCTCCTCGGACAGACCGCCGATTCGCCCGCTCACTATGTCCATGGAGTCAGAGATCTCCACGGGCAATGCCACCATATGACAAAGGCAAGGGCAAGAGCGCAATGATCGCAGTATTGACAGTGGAAGGAAATGCATTAGGTTGGATAGTGGTGCGCGACAGGCCGCGAATTCGGCCACTTTAGGTGACCATGAAGCCAGAGAACATCGCACGAGACAACAAGGGCCAGGGTAAGACCGTGGAACACACACACAGGAAATACACGCAAGGGTTCATGCTGTGGTAGGATGCCAATTCAGCTGCTCAGCCGTAGTCATGGACTTAGAGACCTCCGCAGACAATGACGCGATACAGCCAGAGCAGGAAAAGGGCAAGTTGGGGAAGCACAAACACACGAACGGCGAACGCGGCTAGTGCTATGATAGACCACCGATACGGTCGCTCACGATAGTCATGGTCCGCAGGCGGTGGCGCGGCAATACCATGGCAAGGTGTAACCACAGGAGAGTCCGCAACATTAACACTGGGTTCCCGCTATCCTGGAAAGTTGTATCGTTGCTCAATGGCACGCCGATGTTGAACTGAGAGGTGCGCAACGCGATAAAGTGCGCAAGAGTGGTTAGCGTCGCCCAGAGAGGCGTGCAAAGGTAGGCAATAAAAAAATATACTCGAGTATTGTCACACAGCTATAGGGCAGCTTTTTCCGTAGACGAGGTAACGGCCTCCGCAAACGAAGTAACGGATAAAGCAGGGTTTATTGATAGAGGTAATGTGGCATGTCTGTATCGGAAACTGGGATAGAGCAAATGTGGTTGGAATTGAATGGCCCGCTCTTAGTCCTTCCAAGCAAGGCATCGAGCGTAGGTCAGCACCTCCACGCCAGGCACGATCAAGCACGAGGTCCTGTCACGAGCACGGGTAGACGTTAGGTAGTCGCTGGCTTGTCGATTCAAGCCAGAAATTCGTGCCCTCTTCTGTTGATTGATCTCTAAAGGTATAGACGCAGCCGGCACGGGAACGCGTGGTTGACTCCAGACAATAACACAGGAATCCTTATGTAAATTATATATCCGTGCTGCCGAGTGACAGCAGGTGGCGACGCATGCACGTAATCATCCACCATATTGCGGGTCGTATCAGCCTTCCGCTTTTCCCGCAGATTTTCCGCCTACAACTTCCCGTTCGTATGATCCCACATCAATATATGGAACTCCCGAGTACGAAATGGAACATCTCCGTCGTGTATCTTGAGCACAGCCAATATTCCCCCTGCTCATTATACGCAGATCATACTTGAATTTCCCCCCAGATCGGTAACAAGACAGTATACGAATTCGCTGGGTCGATATATCACTTATTTATGACCAACTCATATTAAATTCAGAAACTCAAACATCCAATCTGTGACTGAAAAACCAAATTCTCGAATCAACACTCAAATTCTGAAACCAGTATTCGAATGCTCAGATCCGTAGCCTCTTTCTGTCTCAAACATATAAAAATACCGAAATCCAATGCCAGGTAAAACTCTTCTAGGGTTCAGCCATAGGTAAAACGGCACTTTCCGCGGAATGGATTCAAATATACCAGTGTATTTTCAGTCCTATCAAGCTCTCTCTCAATTTCCGAATTACTAGCCAAAACTTCCCTCGCCAGAAAACATTTCCATATGGACCGCACACGCCCCCAGACGCTTCCTAGTCTTTCTTCAGTCTCATCAAAAACCTTAACCACGAAATCCATCAGAATAATACTACAGGAGTAGTCATGCCAATCAAAGTAAAATCAAGTCAAGAAATTTAATGCCAGAGATCGCGAGAAACCCGTTCCTCCAGACAAGAGTCTCCCCTCATCCCCTACTCCCGCCATAGATACACAGATCGCGACGGTAATGCGAGATACTACAAAGATTTCCCCACTTGAGAAAAATATTTGACGTTGCGACCACTCGGAAAACACCAAAAAAAAACTATCGAAATCCATTACCAGAAACACAACGACTTCTTGATCAAACATATCCTTAACTCAAAATAAAACACCCAGGAGAATGAAGTGTCAAAGGTTCATCAGAAAATCCCGGTGGAAACGAAAAATCGTGTTGTTGAGCGGCTTTGTTAAGAAGTCTGCACGCTGCTCCTCCGACTCTACATGGGTAACAACAAACTCCCCCTTGAAAATAAGCTCTCGCAAAAAGTGGTGTCGAACGTCGATATGCTTTGAATTCGACGTGCACACTGGGTTTTGTGCCAGGTGCCTTGCCCCCTCGTTATCCTCGAAAACCGTGATGCA
>JBBMHQ010035334.1:0-16914 GCA_037834295.1 Postelsia palmaeformis
TATCCCATAATCAGATAAAATTAAACCCTCTGGCAATTAAAAAAAACGAAAAGCAAAAACTGAGTTTTCGGGATCTCCAAAGCTATTTTTTGCTGTTCGACCAATAATGCTTGAATGCTCTTTAGTTCTGCTTTTCGTTTTTATTTTCATTTTTTATTTTCATTTGTTATTTGCTCGATAAGAACCACCCTTAATTCGGATTTGAAAAATTCCAACGTCGGCAAATGCGCTGTAGACTCAGCAACACACAGCTACTAACTTTGCGTCGTAATATTCCGAAATGATTGAGAAACCGCCGGACGAGTAAAAAAGCCATTCTTGGCCAGCCCAGCTCGTACAAAAGTTGTCCCTATCCCTCGAGGGTGAGCCTAATCGTTGCCTGGCTGGGAAACTGATCCGTTCTGGAGGTACGGCAGTAGCTATATTGCAGGAGTCTATACCGCACTACCTTGTAGTGCGCTGTACAGCAGCAGCAGCAGCAGCAAGGGCACAAGAGACAGGTAGCAGCATAAACTGACCGTATACTCCCGTAGCGGAGCGAGGACGCCCTCCAAGCGAGATGGCTGCAGGGGCTGCATCTTATCGACGCTCTTGGAGCGAGCGATAGAAAGGCTCCAGCGGCTGTCATTCCCCACCCGCACGCCATTGCAGCGTCAAAGCGTTTCTCAGCGTACACCGTACACCGTGCTCACGTAACACGCGCACACACGCCGGCACACCGTGCGGATGCGGTGCAATAAAAAATCGAAGGGTTTCCAAAACCTTGCGAGGCGTTCGCATTTGGGGCATTCATTTGATCCAGATCCTGGTGTCTTGGTTGCTTCGCCGCGCCCAATCTTCCAAGACGTGTCTGAAAATACGTCTTATTCCGTTTTTCAGAGAGAGGCACGTCTTACTCGCTATATCGCGTCTTCGCACGTCTCAGATTCGTCTTAGAATATGCCAGGCGCCGGTCAAGGCGTCTTGGGCCGTTCTTATCGGAGCAACTTCATTTCCAAATTTTCCTTCTTTTTTTTTAGATTTACAAAAAACAGGATTTATTTGGAAATTTGGAATTTTTACAGAGGGCAAAATATTTGAAAGGCTTCGCATTCTAACAATTGGATTTTTTTTGTGGAAAATTTGGAAGTCCTAAAAATTGCGCGGAAAAAATATTTGGAAATTTTGGAAAAAAGTTGCTCGATAAGAACGACAAGTCGTTCTTATCGAGCAACTTTTTTCCAAAATTTCCAAATACCCGCGAGAGGTTCGGCCCGACCAGTGAGCAGCAACGACGGTCAAATGCCGTGTGACTCGGTTTGATAGCAAAAATGATGTACGAGTAAGCATCCTGGTTGAATGGCGTTTGCTCTCCGACATTGTCCAGCTTAAAATATATACCAGGTATTCATCATGCAAACGACACGCGTACGCCGTCGAGAGGGGGAATGCATCTAAACGAGGAAGCCACACCTGTAAAGAACAAGGTGCTTGGCAAGTTCTTTTAGCATGCGCGATTCACGTTGGGTTCATTCACCAGCCCCCACCCTGCACTCGATCTATCCTTTCTGACTCTGAGCATAACTTTCTCGCATACGGCATACCAGGTAAAATTATAGGAGGTACCTTAGAATACCGGACATATCTCCCCTCAAGTATTGCCCTCTAACGCCGTATCCAGGATATATCCCCGGTCCATGTGTGTCAGCTTGTCGCCCCCCGCCCCCCAGGTTAATTCGAAGCTGCCATACAGACGCAAGGAAGCTCGCCTCAGAGGCGGTTTTTCACACAGTAGTACCCGGTAGGATGAATCTCACCCTGCATGCGAGTCGCCGAATACCTCACGGACGCTCGGCGCTTGGTGCAAGCATTGTCTGCCTGGTCGGTGGAAAAAACTCACGTGCTCCGTCCCGTCATTGTAAGGGTGCGAGGGGCTATGGCCATACGAATACGGCCATGGAATGATATCGGGTGCACCCTCCCCCTCCCCTTATTATAGCCCTGGTATATATATATATATATAGATTGGGTTGGCGTTGGTTGGCGACGACGCTGTAAAACATGCCGCTCACTGCGTGAGCTAGACAGCCAGGGTACCGACTTTTTTCCCTACTTTTTTTGTGCGGGTACTCACGTCTGACGGTCGAGTTAGGCCATTTTTGTGCGTGGAGAACCTTTCCTCCGCATAAGGAGGATGCTCGTATCACGTACTGACTACCAGGTATATGGTAAGGCACCCACGAGGCAGTCACATCGAATACCTATTGCTGTATCTGGAAGTGATCACATCAGAAATCAAGTCGATTAACTGACGCTATCATACACATTAGAGTGAACCCGCCTCGATAGCGGTTCTTAGTAGATTGCAGCCCACCCTTCATGCAACTCGGCCAACACCTCACGGCGCTTCGCGCTTCGTGTAAGCATGTCTGCCTGGTCGGTGAAAGCCTCACGTGCTCCGCACCGTCATTGTAGGGATGCGAGGGTCTATGGCCATACGACTACGGCTATGTATGATATCGAGTACACCCCCTACGCCCCCCAATACCTACTTTTGTGCGTCGTTTTTACTGGGACATGAAAAAAATAAATCCAGACCGTATTTGTCGCGGTTGCGGAGCAGCTAATATTACTTCGACTACGGCCACCAAGAGCTGGCAAAAAGAAACACTAGAGGCAACAACAACGAACCGTGCCTACACCAGAACATCGACATTATCACCCCTCCCTCTCCGCCCCAGCTTTGTTTGTCTCGCGATTTATTCGCGATTACTTTCGCGGCGATCTATTGCGAGGGGCGTAGGTGTACCCTCCCTTGGTGTAAACCCTGGCGAAATCTTCCGCGTCCGCTGGTGGGTATTTTAGCGCCTTCCTGTCAAAAACAAATGCGCGGAGTACAAATTACGAGGGGCAAGAGAAATCAGAATCAAAGTATCAGGTAGGCGTTATTCGATGCCAGTCGACGAGGGTACCAAGGGCTGGAGTCTTCTCGCGATGAAAAAGCAACGCACGAACCGTAGTGAGCAAGAGGGAAGAAAGCCTGCCGTGTATGTCACTCCGGATCCGAGTTACGCGTATCGTGGGGAACCACACACAGTTAATAGGACCAAAATACTGTTATTTAGTAAAACAGGTGAATATATGGTTTTTCGTGAATAACGTAGGCCCTATTTACTATGGCTCTCCGCAACAGGAAGGAGGAAGAAAACGATGGGCGAAGAAAGTAGAAGGGGATGGGAAAATAAAATCAAGTGCATGTTGGGTGTGTAAAAATAGAGGGATGCATGGGTTTTGAGTCCGTTGTGGGTTATGATTGCTACCTGGTACCCGGCGTGTATTAAGATGATCCCCCCGGAAAAGTAATACGCAGAAAAAGGACGGAAACGAACGACAAGGAAAAAAGAGAGAAACAAAACGCGGCACTAGTCGGGGCGGGTCGACTCCGAGCAGGCGATCGGCGACGCTGTCCACCCAGTTGTTAACATTTGCGTTTCACCGCTCGACGATGTTTATAGCATGGGCTGCAACGTTGACCACCACAAAAACATTCTCCAGAAGGAGAGAAACAAAAAAAAGAAGGGGGAAAACGAAACAAAACGAAATGAAGAATGGAAACGGAACCCTTCCGCATGAGCGAAGTCTAACTCCCTTTTTTTTGTTTGCCATTGTTGTATTGGGTCTGTGACGCGTGTTTGCCGTACAGAGTAGCCCGAATAACTCACTTGATTATAGTATAGGAGCGCTATACCTCACCCAATGACCTATAAATCACTTAAGCCACACCCTTTGCCGCCTCCTTCCTGCTCTCGTCACTAGCGGTGTCAAGTATCACTACTGCCGCTGTCGCCCCCCCCCTTGAACAAGCCAACAAGAAACAAACGACACCTGCTATTGCGGGGGATGATAGTAAATAGGACCAAATATTGTGGGTAAAAAAAGCGATTTGTTTAGGTTTTTATGAATACCGCAGGTCCCATTTAATATAGACCCCCGCAATAGAGTTCTACGGCTAGTCGAACCAATACCTAGCCACCCGATATATCTTTTCCTTTCTGACCTCCCGTTCGAACCGACTGTAATATGCCCGTGCGAGTCCGATCCATCATGTTGCGATGACATAGCACACCGCCTATGAGTTGAACCACACAAGCGACACGATAGCACGCCCTCTTTCTCGCACGACTTTTCCAAGCTGACTTTTTCGAGCGACTTTTCCAAGCTGACTTTCTCGGAGACCGGGATCGCGCACATCACATCCTGTCGAGATATTTCCAGAGCCATCATGCTACTCTGGCACTGTTTTTGCTGTATGTGCCCCCCCTGAGTCATGATAAACTCGGCTCGGGCATTCGGCCCGGGGTGTGTGTGTCGATGTTTTACTCCCCTTGGGTAGGCTTGTATGTTGGCTGACTATGAGTCGCCGACTGGTTATTAGTTGGCTGGGTATTACAGGGACTAGTCAGGCGTTGGTTAGGTTTTACAGCGACTGAGTAGTTGTTTCGGCTCGGCAATACAGAAACTGGGTATGAGTTGGTTGGGTATCACAGCGACAACCTTCTAGTTGGCTGGGAAAATACGGAGACTAGTTTGTACCAGGTATAGTTTGCTAGGTATTACGACAACTAGATACAAGTTGGCTAGGTAATACAGCGACTGGTTACTATTAATAGTCGGACGGGTAGTTGCGTGCGGTGCTTCGTGGAGGTTCTGCGTGTTTTGACGTGGCGCGTCTCCGGTCCGACGTGTGTTTCAACCATCGTGAGAACTTCCAACACGTCAACTTGGCTAGACATTGAAGGTCATGCTGCACATTGCCGGAAGGGAAGCACAACAACAAACGACAATAAAAAACAGAGGTCGATCGAGCAGGAAGTGAGGCACATAAGGGAGTAAGACGTCGTGCATAGCAGGTAGGTTTCCTTGTTTCCTTCTTATGCATCTCCCTTGTAGTTTTCTTCCTCTTCCAGGGAATGCGTTTTATTTTTTTCAAGGTGATCAACGTGGGAGCTTATGCTGCACACTGTCGGGTGGGAAACAAAAAAACATTTTTTTTTGCCTGCATTAAATAATTTCGTGAGTCGTCGACTTTGAAGCTACACCAAAAGGACTGCGCGTCTGCCGGACGGCCAGCACAATACGCAGAAAAGTGCAAACATTTGTAACAACTACGGGGGGGCATAGTTAATGGGACCACATATTGTTCGTAGAAATGGTGAAACATATAGTTTTGTATGTGTACCGTAGACCCTATTTACTACTATAGCCCCCGTAAATACATTATCCCTCGACATTGCCCGATTTTTTTGCCCACCCTGGGTCCTCCCCGAGGGTATCGAACATCGCCCTCAGATCTACCTTGTGCTGTTCGAAGAGTCGTCGATACGGCTCCAGCTCCGCGGCGGTAGCCTTCTCCTCGGCGTGCTCCTGTTTGACAGTTTGGAAGACAAAGTGTTACTTCGCCGGGGCTGACGAAGGCTGATGTGTGGGGCAGGCGCGGCGCGGGGCGTGGCGCGGTCGCGGTGCGTCGAAGGGTTTTGTGGTGCTCGAGGGGTCCGGTGACCCACCGGGTATGCTGAACCCAGAATAGTGTTGGAGACACGAAACGGTGTCACCGTCACCCCCCACTTCTACACGAGCGCATTGTGTAGCAAAGGATTTCAAGCAACGCCAGCTGCGAGTTCGACCAATTGAGTGGTAAGCGTCCTTTTGCCACCTTTGACTTAGCTTTGCAAGCTGCGCGATACACCCGGCGTGCTAGTTTTTTACAGCTACAGAAGAAAAACAAAAGGGTGTGAATGTGTAAGGTTGCTGTGAATGCCAGGTCCACTGATAAACCACCTTCGGAGGGGTGTCTCCTCTCCTCTGGGTGTGCGAAACCTCTCCACACGGCCCTTTGTACCCCCCCCCCCCCCCGTCCTCATGTCGGGTATACCCACACAGGGGGTTGCGATCTACCCAACGGTTTTGCACCCATACATATGTTGCTGAAGATTGATTTTCAGCACGCTCCTCATGCCATTCGAGATAGCAGCGACTATTAATAGTGAGACAAGACCGAGTACGAAGCACGGGTTATGACCCGATCCGGCGGGTCAGGTCAGGAGATCTTCAACATCTCATGGGTTGGGTAGGGCCGGATCGGGTCAGGAGGTCTTCAAAATACCAAGAGCTGGGTCGGGATCGCATTAGGTGCCCGGGAGCTACCCGACCCCAACCGACCCACGAGTTTTGGGTCCAACTCTGTTTTGTTTTTGTTTCCGCTTTTGTCGGATGGAAAACATTATCAGAACCACAACTATCATTAATAAAAAAAGTCCGAATAGTCATCGCGTTTCACAGGGGAATGAGCGTATTGTTCCGCACTCTTGATAAACGTAGGTAGGACAGCGCCGCGTCTCGTGTGAAAGATTGTGTGCGCTGCACTGGTTTAGGAACAGTGGCGTCAAACGTGGGTTACTGCTCACTTCAGCACATCGGAAATTTTAACTTAGGTACAGCCGCGTCTCGCCGTTTAGGAAAACGTTTCCTCTGCGATAACACGAGCATAATAAGCGCGTCTAATATCTGCGTGGGAAAATGATGCAAAGTTATGCAGGGGAGACATAAGAGAATCCCTTGCCAGGTTTAGCCTATTGAGCAGGTGATCGAGGTTCTACTCACGTGCTGGATGCACTATACATAGAAGAACAAGGGTCGTTTCAGTCCACATTTAGGCCACGAAGAAGACTAAAGCGGTGGGCTCGTTGCCTCGTTCTGAAACCCCCGGTTCCCCATCCAAGACATTCCTCCCGAATAATACAAATCACGTTCCTACCACACCGTTTTATTCCACAGTCCGGCCACGAAGAAAGCTAAAGGGGTGGGCTCGTTGCCTTGTTCTGAAACCCCTGGTTCCCCATCTAAGACATGCCTCCCGAGTAATACAAATCACGTTCCGAATACACCGCTATTTTCCACAGTCCGGTTACGAAGAAGACTCATGGCGTGGGCTCCTTTGCCTCGTTCTGAAACCGCCGGTTCCCCATCTAAGACACGCCTCCCAACAAATACAAATCGCGTTCCCCAAAACCCTGCAAGCAGATGTAGTTACCGGCCAATCAAGGCCTTCCAAGGCGATACCATAACCGTGTGTAGTCATCCGCACTATTACGGGGAGGGGCATAGTAAATAGGACCAAACATTATTATTACGGGGGGCTATATTAAATAGGACCTACGGTACACACAAAAGCCTATATGTTTCGCTACTTTTACTAACAATATTTGGTCCTACTTACTATGGCCCCCCGTAATAGTTGAAAATACTTAAATATATAGGTTTATGTGTGTACCGTAGGTCCTATTAACCACAGTATGTGCCCCGTAATAACCTTTGTCTCACTTGCGAATAAGTTTTGTTCCACATGAGGCTCGCTTCTTGTTGAGGCGAGAAAAAAAGGGTGTGTTCTACTAGAGAGGTAGGTAGCACATTTCCGCTAGAATACTTTCTGAATGACGGGGCTCCTTAACCCAAAATCGTGGGAATAGCGCCAAACTTGATTGGAAAAATGACGTTTTTTGTACGCTTGGGGTCATGAGATTAGTAATCGGGATGAAATTTGGTTTTCGCTGGAGTTAGGTTTCGGGTGAGGTATGGAGCTCTTCAAGTCAGGAAGGAGCCTCATGAAAATGAGAGGGAACCTTCAGCGTAGAACGAACGCTTCCGAACTTCAGCACAACCGTGGCCTACTTGGGAAAAGAAGGGTGGGCTCACCGTGCAACACCATCACCCGTGTGATCCAACAACACCCCCCCCCCCTTGGAGAGATCTGATTCTCTCGATAACGAGGCGAGTGCGAAACGTCGAGCAGCGCTTCCATGGAAAGAGACCCCTTCGAGATACGTTCGAAGGCCACCAGTTTCGTTGTTGCGTCGGCCTCCCCTTATCATATTAGTTGTTGTCATTGTGGTTACCATCCATCCGCCCCTCTTGGTGCCGCAGCACGCGTCAATCGCACACGAAACAAAAGATACCGAGAGAGGCAAGAAAAATAAAAGCGCGCATACGCGACTTTCGGCATAAACTCATCGCAAAAGAGAGGGTGTGTTAACTTTTGTGCTATACTTCGAAGTATACGCGGCAAACCCCTTATCGTGTGGTACGAGGAAACAAAACAAAAAACATCCAACCAGCTCGGGCTTGACATCACTACATCCAGTGCAGGGACACCTAACAAGAGACTGAAGAGCTGGTTCAGCGTGACACGCTCGAAATATATTCTGGGAAGGGGCACGGTTGTACTTCAACTTCAATCCGGTACAACGACTCCCGAAGTTCCAATTTACATGCCAATTTCAGCCCGCGTTTTCTCAGTGCTCGTTATCTTGACAGCTGTCCTGTATGAGGGTGTCCAGTTTGGGTGTGAAACTATCCCTGCCGAGATGTGGAGTTGAAAAGCAGTGGCACTGATGCCACGAGGTGTCGAAAAGGGCCTCTCGATTCGGTACGTCCTAAGGGTCCGCTATGTTGTTCAATGTCTCCGCGCAAGGAGTTTTGTTTTTTACTCCCGCATTGTGCAATACGAGGGATTACTCCGACAAAGTCGCAACACAAGGAGACCCGCTGAGATTTTCTCGACACGCGCGCAGCATGATGTCGTACGCTCGCACTCGGTGCCCGTTCTTCTTTCCAGGAAGTCGGTCATCCCACACTTGGGCGCGCCTCAGGTGGCCATCATGCCTGAGTCTCAAAAAGGTCTTACGTTTACGAGTTACCCCCTTAGGTCGTGATGGGGGTAGACTCCTGTTATGGGCACAAACCACTTTGGAATAATCAAGGCTCACACCTCACGTTCAGTTGTATGAGCAGTGCACTGCCGTAGCGGAAGGGTTGACACTAACTGAGGCGTGGTCACGCACTAGCAGTGCATGTTAACGGGGTTTGTTTTCGATGTGCGAATAAAGCCCGACCCAATCGGGCCTTACCCTAACCCTAACCAGAGCCCTAAGCCTTCATCACCAGATGTCAGCGCTCGCATGCTGTGCTTGGTGAGACCCTAGGCTGTTCCGGCCCGATTAGGTGATGTGCTCGGGAATGCTCTAGGTTACTTCGGCCGGCTCGGGGTGCCGTGGCTTGGATTGAGTTAGCCGACTCTATTAAAGGTTGATTTAGCCGCTTATAGTGTACGCCTCAAAAGCAGACTTCGTAAATGGCTGCCTTCGGAGTATTCACAATCAACACGTGACTACTACTGCGCCCGCTTCAGACGCATTTTACGCTAGAGGTAGCATATTTCCGCTGAACGCAACGTTTTCTGAAATGACGGGGGTTCTTAACCCAAAATCGTCGGAATGCCAATCTTGTTTCGAAAAACAAATGTTGTTGTCAACTTGAGCCATGGGATTATGCATCGGGCTGCAACTTGTTTTTTTTTGCTGGAGTCAGTTTTCGGGTGAGGGGTGGAGCCCCTTGGGTGAGGAGCCTCAGAAATATCAGAGTGAACCTCTATTGTAGAACGCCTTTTCATCCATAATTATTTTTAAAGGGTCTGTTCCACCATACTTTCAGAACAGCCACATCCTACTCGGGATAGGATTTGTTCCGCAGTAGCTCTATGTTTAACCGAGACTTGACGTGGGAAATGATCCGTTCCACAAGCAGTTAACGCAGTGTAAACCGCGTCTGGCGTGGGAAAGGATATGCTCCACATGAGCTTAATTGAGCAACTACCGCGTCTTACGCAGCCAAAGGTGTGCTTCGCACGGCTGACAACTTCAGCACATCATCAAGATCAAGCTTGCGGGACACATTGTATCCCTGGACAGGTCTGCTTATCAAGTCGGTACTCGTTGGTACTCACGTGTGATGTTTGCTTAGAGACAGAAGGAGAACAGCTTTAATCCTTGCATGCACGCTGGGGGCTGGGGCCAGGCTCGTGCCTCTCTGGAAACTCCCTGGTTTTTCACCCAAGATACGCGTTCCAAGTACTACAAATATGGTCCCAGTGTCTGAACCGAGGTAATCACCGGGCGTTCAACCTCATACAAAGCAGTATCATACCAACGTTAGACTCCTACGTCGGAAGGGATATGTTGCATCTTTACTTCATAATGATCGAGTCTTTCGTGGGAAGTGATATGTCTGTTCAGTCAACGCTGGTCGCCCAGGTGGTCTAGTGGTACCCACGAATGCTACCAGTTCCAAGAGTTGTTGGTGCTGGAGGTCGAATCCAAGTGTAAGATTTTTCAGTTTATTTCCGAAAATAAATAAAAGAAAGAATAGGATCTACTGCTGAGAGCGCCTTCTATTACGGGGGGGCATAGTTAATAGGACCTATGGTACAACAAAAACCCTAGATGTTTCGATATTTTTACTGACAATATGTGGTCCTATTAACTATGGTCCTCCGCCATAGCTGTGTTTATCGTGGGTTGGCGCAATCAATTAGATGCAAGTCGACGAGGGAAGAAATAAGGGTTTGAGGAAGTCTTCTATTAATAGCGGAAAAAAATGGAAGGCACGAACCGTAATGGGGAGGAAAGAGGGGGAAGAGCTGCCTGCCACCTGCATGTGACTCCAGATCTGAGTCACGATCATTATTGTGGATAAGAAGAGAGCATAGAAGGGCGAGGATATAACAAACCGCATGGAAGTATACATTTGTAGTTGTTGTTGCTTTATATTTTACAATATTTACGAAAGTAGACATGCTTAACAGAAGGGATAAACCGCCTTTTTTTATTATCGTCACTTTCAAAAATCCCTGCCTAACCCGTAGGATGTTTTACCCTCGACGCGCTTCTAGACAAGCCGTGGGCACAGGTATCTACCCTTTTACCCCCCGGTACGTACTTTCATTTTCATCGCGCATAGAGTTCAGCATTCCCACTGCTCGTAGACTTTCATCGAATGTAGGTGACTCACGCTCTTGCGCTTTACGCTAGTCAGTTTTTATTATGCGAGAAAAGCCCCCATGAGCATGCATTCGGTGAGTCTTGAACCCACAAAATATATCTTGATAGGCACGCGGACCGCTTACCAAGCCACCGGTGACGCCATGGAAGTTTATATCTATCTATAGTTGTTGTTTTTTCCTTTATTAGTATGTACGAAATTTGATATATACTTGACAGAAGGGCGAGAATATAATAAACCGCATGGAGGTACGAGTATATATTTATAGCTGTTGTTTTTTATTTTATCTTTATAAACATATTCCAGGCACCAGAATATATTTAAATATGCGTCATAGGTGGAAGCTAGCTGCCGTAACTTCAGTACGACTGCGCGATCAACTTTTCGTTTTCATGTTCATGACCCAACCTTCCTTACACTTCCGCCCGAAGGGGTACTACTTGGAAAAATGCGCGTTTCCTACGAACTACGTGCAACACAACCGCGTCTACTTTGGAACAAGGGGCGTCTTCTACACTACAGTACATACGAACTGTGCCATGACCACGCACGGTATGAACGGGTATTTGCGTGGGAAAGCGTGTTTCGTGTTTCAGAGCTTATGCCTCAGCATTCCCGACATCAACTCGGACGAGTATACGAGTACATGCAGTAGGTACAGAAGCAATAACACCGCCATCCACTCGCATAAATACCGCCAGTGAGGTCGCGCGTGTAGCATATACCTCGGTACATGGTGATTTAAGGTCACCGTGGTGATGGCTGGTCTGGCTTATGAGCGGTAGAATAACGACCGCGTTTTCCAGTTAAGAAACGTTACCCTGATCAAAATAGCCTCAGATCGGCACGAACAAAAATAAATACCTGGTACGTACGCTAATTGGGTCGCTAAACACGGCTCAACAAGTGAGACAACCTCTAAACCCTGCCCGTACTCGTACGTATACCTGCACAACAGAATTGCATCGATCAGGGTCGGGGAAACAACCTGTGCAATAAAGTTGCATGGATCAAGGTCGGGGGAAAAACCTGTACGAATAGAGTTGCATGGATCAAGGTCGGGGAAAAAAAAAAGAAATTGAGCCTGGACACCAAACTAACGTTTTTACGGCTGCAGTCCCGTTTTGTGGACAAATTACTCAGAGTTTGACTGGTTTGTCCCCAGAACGGGACTGCGGTTCTACAGTAGGAAGGGCGCCCACTGCTGTATGTACAGTATGTACTGACTGCAGTTAGTTAGTGTAAGGGCGTGGTAATCCAACGGGTCAGACCGCGATCTCCCGTTAATAAATGTCGCAGCATCTCTGTTTGTGTCCGTTGTGGGACTTTTATTATTAACAGTCTTTATTCCCATGCAAGGATGACGCCCGCAGTAGAATGTGGTCGTTCTGTACTGACTGGTGCCCTTCTTCCTTGAGAGTTGACTGCTCCTAGCGCAGTGTCTCGAGACTCAGGACGGCAGTACTGCTGTGTCTACGAAGCAAAGCGATTCGCACATTCAACGAGATGTCGTATCTACGAGCACAAGTAGCTGGTACGACTCGTAGTACCAGGTACCAGTCGTACCTACGAGCACAAGTATCTGGTACGACTCGTAGTACCAGGTAGCAGACCTGTCATACCTCGGGTGCGTCGGCGTGCCGCAAGCCTTTGGCGGCCATCGTCAGATCTTCCACCCCGGGTCCGCAAGGGCTCTTCGCCTCAGCCTTCGACTCCATCACACACACCCTCCCGTGTATCGGTATCGTACACTGCTGTATGGCAACCTTTCCGTTGAAGTCGTACACGACCGATATGGTACGATTTGAGGGCAAGCCTGAGCGCCTGATACGTGCCGTACCTGGGACTGGGACGTATTTGTCGCATATTACTATATCACGATTGCGACATCGCGACCGCGGACAAAGCACACTTGGTGACTTGGGTGTAACGGTAAAACGTGCGGCATAATCGGGAACGGTTCCTCCGAAAAGTAATTGATTACACCGCATATTTCCCTCGAGGGAGAGCGGAGAGCAGCGGGCGCCGCAGGCGACGTGCCCAAACGCCCCCCCCCCCAAATTTTTTAGGTTCACGAAGGCGTGTTTGATATGTTTTATGTTGCCACAGCAGACAGAAGCTGTCGAGGTTTCGGCTGGCGACGTGGACGTGGGCGCTCGATTTGATATAAAAGGATTTAAATTATCGAGTCCTGAAAACATACAGCAGCACGGCAGTACCACATACACCATAATGACAGGTCAAATTCCCACACTATTAATAGAAGCTACGCCTATACGTAGTAGTGATTCCTCTAAAGTAGTGTCGGTTGAGAGAAGCGGCGGCTGCCCGTCCGTGAAATCGCTTGGCACCAGACGGAATGGGCGAGTGTATTGCAGTGTGCAGAGTACGTAGTGTGTGAAGGTTTGGTCCGTTGGGCTTAATAGGTGAAAAGGTTCACCGATCCCCTACCCAAGCTAAGCCTTATAGACACTTTCCCCCCCTGGAACGGAAGATTACTGAGTCCGAAATAGAGATCACAAGTGGTTCCCACTTATGGAATTTCCTCATGTTTTCTCCGCGATAACTCGTTCATGTATTATCATGCACGGTCTTGCACACACAGCTGTACAGGAGGAGCCTCTTCTTCTTGCATGTCATCAGATGAGCAAATCGGATCGACAAAGCAATCGTAGGAGTACGCCTTTTTTAGTACCAGATGGATGATTTGCTGCCAGAATCGAGATGTACTGAGACTGAACATGTGCAGCACACATGCTCAGGTAGGTTGCCATCCACTCGAGAAAATGGTTCTGACACACACTCTGTACGGGACAAAGATAACTAACTCCAACCCCAACCTCAATCCTCTCGGCCAATCACAGCAACCCTAACAGTCGTGACCCTTACAGTAGTACAGTAGTAGTAGGCAATCAGACCAAATCTCAAACACGAGCAGAAGAGGCCAAGAACATGTACGATAGTGGGGCTCACAGCAACAAACTCGTACGTACTCATGTATACACTGGTACGTCTAGATCTGCTGCAACATTTACAGGGAGTATTTCGAGCACTTTTCAGTGTCTCTTGGTGTGCCTGTCACGTTAACTGTTATATATATATTTATACCAGGTATCTGTATGTTGTTGTTGTTGTTGTTGTAAAGCAATTTTCGATTGTCTTCTGTACTCCGACCCTCGCGTGTCGATCTGCTGTTTCAATGCACGAAATGGTACAGGTATTATCGTCTCGTCGACCCTGGTAGCATCCAGGGGAGTCACCGGCCAGTAGTCAATCGCTACGTAGGGAAAAAATGGAAAACACGCGAACGGCTCAGGCAGCTTACAAAATTGAGTATCGACCGATCTGCCGATCGGTTGAACTCACAGCTGACGTACTTTTTTAGTTTTTAATAAAGCAAGTGGTGAGCTCTGCTGATCTGTGACGTAAAGCAGATTTTTCGGGGACTTTTTCTGTCGTAGTAACTGGGTAGGGCGTGGCAGTTCGGAACGAATGGCGGTTCCGTCCTTCCGAATTTTCTGTAGGATTTTATTTTCTCAACCAAGGAAAATGCGGCGCAGCCGCTGTTTTGCCTAGATTTGGGCCGTTTTGATTCCCGGTTGGTGTCAAGGTTGAGGTAACTTAGCGGTTGGGTTCTGTGGGTCTGCGCCCATACCTTAACCCCACCAGGAAGACTTAAGTGCTTCCTATATAGCCCGCGAAATACGCAATAATACGTGAACAGCCCCCTGAAAATCCGCGCTGACACATTGCAACACGAAGTACGAGAGCTCTTGAAGATTGGCATGCGCCTTTTGCGTAAGAGTTTACCAGGTACCAGACATCTCTTATTAACAGTGCAGACCGAAACGTACAGAAATCTGAGCCAGGGAGCTTGAAGCGGGGATCTCAAGCTCTTGTAGCGAATAATCTGAAGCGGAGAATCTGAAGCGGAGGTCTTGAGGCGGAGAATCTGAAGCGGAGATCTTGAGGCGGAGAATCTGAAGCGGAGACCTTGAGACGGAGAATCTGAAGCGGAGACCTTAGGGCGAACAATCTGACGCGGACGTCTTGACGCGGAGAATCTGAAGCGGAGAATCTGAAGTGGAGATCTTGGGGGGGATTTCTGAGGGTAAAAGTTAACGTGACGAGGACAATCTTCCCCTTGAGAAATTGACGATGGATTTTCCTTCAAAGCTGAGCATGCCTTTTTTTTTACGCGGACCAGTGATTTCACCAGGTTTCAGCTCGCAGGAAACTAATGAAGAGGTAGCCGCCCTCGAAACTTGTATGATCATTTTCCCCTCGAATAACAGATAATAAGCTACGAACAACTTGGTCCTCCGAAAAACCGCTCACCGTTACGAGAAGAGCTATGTACTACGTACAGCTATAAACTATGTATAGTATTATTAGAGTACCGGTACCTTTCATTATTGCGGACCAGCCGAGGGCCGCTCCCAACATAAAATACGCTTCCGCGAACAGAAACCCTGTTTAGCACTCTGGTACATGCTCGTAACGTGGTACACATATTTACATTGCGGCACGCTAACCATAGCAAGCAGTCATTCGCGTTATAACGCAGTGCACAGCACGCCCACAGCAAGACACATTTCCCCCAGCAGTAGCCCCCCGTCCTCTATAAGCCCCTATGCAGGCTTCTTGCACTCCCCTCTTGGAGATAGACCACTCCGGAGGAAAAAATATAGCTAAATCGCAAAACACAAATAGCCAGGACCCTCCCCCCGCCCCCCCCCCACTTGCATAATGTGGGAATGAAAAAATCATTGTGGAGACATTATTTGAACGAAAGGTAGCACACCATTGGGCGTACCAAATTGAGAGGATGCCGACGCGCTGTGGAGGTCGCTACATTGTTCGGCGTCTCCACTAGGAGCTTTCTCCATACCTGGTACCTAATGGGGCTTGCTGCATTGCTCATAGTTTCCACATAGTGCAACGGAGGGGGGGGGGGGGGGGCCTCCCCCTTTTTTGCTTTCCTTAGTTCTTTGCCCATTGACCACGCATCCCTTTCGAGACGGAGCACCGTTCCTACTCCTAATAAAGACACCTCTGACAGTTGGGCACTCATTGCAGAGTTTCCATATATTACATGAAAAAAATTTGCCAAGCATATCCCCTTCCTGTTTGAGGGGGGGGGGGTTTCCGGCCACTCGTTTGCGTGGCAAAATACAGGGAACAACGGTAGGACCATCGACCCCTCTATCAACCTACCCCTTCCAAAAAAGAACGCACCCCTGTTTCCGGGACAAACAACTCGGAATCAAAATGGGATCGGCAGCCCCTACGCAGATCGCACCACCAGCTTTCGAGTCAAACCACAAGGGGAAAAAAGAGGAGTCAGAATCTATATTTGCTACTTGACCCCCCCCCCCCCCCCTGGTATGTACTTGGGATGACATGAAGTGGGATACAGTTCACACTATACCTGGGGAATGGTTGGCAGTTCCCCCCCCCGCCACCCTGTGAAGCATGTACCTGGCAACTGGTGCGACTCGGGGGCAACATAATAACAACTAACGCCCACGCAGTTTTTAGCACACCATCCCATCGCTCGACTATTTAACACCAATACTGTATGCCCGGGAATGTAAGAGGCACTTGGGGTAGTACTAGTAGTACGAGTGCCCGAAGCGGTTCTGATCATTCCAAACGGAGTGGTGGGTTGCACCAGGTGTTCACCCCGCTCGCATACAAACGCGGCCCGTGCACGATAAAAAGGTCTACATCACAGAGGGGGTAAGCTACTGCTGTAGGAGCAGTGTCCACACTGCTAGCAGTGGCAAAAGTAGCAGCAGGGGCAGCAGCAAAAACAGCGATGACAGCACGCAGCGGTAGCACCAGCGCAGCACCGGCAACTTGCGTACGGCAGTAACTCCAGCGGCGGCAGCAGCAGCAGCAGCACCATCACCACCCACCACTAATGTCGGTTGCACTACCCCCACCCCCGCCCACCGCCCTGAGCGCACCGACGCATCGGAAGGAGAAACGCACCAGTACCCCCGAGATGGTTGGAAACCCTGAAACACCTTCTAGGCG
>JBBMHQ010035445.1:0-16902 GCA_037834295.1 Postelsia palmaeformis
GGGGGGAGAAGGGTAGACACCTGTGACCACGACTTGTCCAGAAGGGCGTCGAGGATAACACCTCCTACGAACTAGGCTGGAAGGTGGAAGTGATGATTAAATATATATATATATATATATACTTCGTATAGAGGGAAAGAGAGAGAGAAGGAGAGAGAGATAGAGAGAGGGAGGGAGGGAGAAAAAAATAGAGAAAGAGGGGGGGAGGGAGAGAGAGAGACAGAGGCAGAGAGATCGAGGTAGGGGGAACCTTCTGGGAATACGATGTTCGACTTTTTTTTACGAGTAATCCTCTTACTTACCGCTGTCGAGGTAAAACGAGCGCTGAAAAACGCTCGCAACCCTGTGCGCAGTCAACGGTCTTGATCTGTCTGCAAATCACGATCTGGTGTGTCCGTGTTGTGGAATTGCCTATTTACACTGCTAAGCCTCTGAGCTGGTTCAAGCTGACCGCCCCAATGCTTCTCGCGCACGAACGAGTATACCTTTCTTCGAAGAGATAACTTGTGTGTGAGTGGGTTAGTGTTTTTTTCTGGGACTTTTTGTTGTTGTTTGAAAAAAACCCAGTAAAAAACAGTCCTTGAGTGAATATGCTCATGCTGCACACCAGGTCGGATGGGGACCACAGCAGTAATGAATTGCAGCCCAATGTCCAAGGGTGAATTGATAAAAACGCCATCACCGACGGAAGTCTAACACCCGGGCATTCTACTGTATTTGCCTCGAAT
This sequence comes from Postelsia palmaeformis, assembly GCA_037834295.1. Taxonomy (NCBI): domain Eukaryota; class Phaeophyceae; order Laminariales; family Laminariaceae; genus Postelsia; species Postelsia palmaeformis. The sequence goes on from JBBMHQ010035445.1 coordinate 729, forward strand.
GACCCGGAAAGGCCTTCAACTTTACCTTTGGGCACATTACTTGGGAGGCGTTTTCTTTAGACAAGAGAGCCAGGGGGCTTCCAGGCGAGAGGCATCAGGCCTTCAAGTAGTAGCCTTTCAGCCCTCTTCGTGATCGAGGTTTAGAAAACAAATGCCCCCCACACGACAGAGGTAACTAACACTTTTTGGCTCCTCAAGCCCTTTTACCAATAGGACTGTAGTCTCGTTTTGGGGACGAACCACGCTTTACTTGAGTGGTTTGATCCCCAAGAAGATGGGGCAGTAGCCCTGACAGCGGCTACACCCGATGTAGTTCGAATCCCACCAGTTTTGACAATAACTTTCGTGACATATATGTATATATATATACTTCGAAGTGTGCTATTTGTAGACTCGGGGATTGTCCAACGGGTTTCCGCTTTTTTCGTTAATACCGGTTTCCGCTTTTTTTGTTATTACCGGTAGCTTTTATTCAATGAAAAAAGTGTGAATGACAATACAAATGGCTTACCAGGTACTTGCTATGGCATGGAGCTCCTCGAAAAGAGAGGAACGGACTTTTTAAAAAGAAATACACCTTACGGCAGCATGCATTTTTTTATATATTTAGGAGCCCATTTCTCCTCCTCCTCCTCCTCCTCCTGCTCCTCCTCCTCCCCCCTTTCCCTCTCGCGTCGCACCTTTTGACGCATACGTACGTACCTCTGTCCCGATGACACAACATACAGAGTCATCGACATCGGGCTGCTGCAACAACAGCAGCACCAGAGCCGAAAAAGCCGGAACTCCTCCGGACACAGCCGAGAGCGGAGACTAGACTACGACTCCTGGATGCGCTTTTACCAGTGCGAAGAGGCCTTGAGGACCGGCCGCTGCCATGAGCAGGACGTCGAGTACTGCTTCCGGCTAGTCGACGAGGTGGGCAGTGGGCGGATCGGACTGGACGCTGTCGCCCCTTTCTACGAAGACATGGTGAGTAGCACTATTAATATCACTATTAGTAGCACCAGCACCAGCACCAGCACTGGCACTACTAGTATGTGCTGTATCTGTGATTGACTCGTCCATTTCGCGCGAAGCGAGTTCAAAATAGAGTTCTTCACGGATCATGGTCCCCATCCACTCGTCGTGCCAGGAATGCTACGAAATTTTCGGGTAGGGTATAGGGTCGGGTCGGGTCGGGTCGTGTCGGGTCGGGTCGGTTCAGGAGGATGTAAAATTACGACGGGTCTGATCCGGTCACCGTTTCTCGACCCGGACCGACCTCCTGATCCGCAAGGTTCCACCCGACCCGTGAACAGCCAGTCTTGCTAACTTTGATGTGTGGGAGATCGAAAAATAAAACCAGTTTAACCGAAAATTTCAATACATGGCACGTGGGGGTTAAGCGAAGCGAGTTTTGCTAGTTGCGGCGGGTCGGTGACAAAAAACGAAAGAAAAACGTTTTGACTGGGAGCCGCATAGTATGGCGTGGGTTTTACTGATTTTGGTGGGTCGGTGACGTGAAAAATAAAATCTGTTTTGTTTGAAATTTGCAGAAACAATGTGGCATGGGGGTTTAGTGTATATGTAACCTGGATGCGGCTTAGAAGGCAGAGGCAGAGCGTAAACTTTACCGCTCCCGAGCGTAAAATAAAAGATCGCTACGGGTTTTCATGTCAACCCCTAACACCGCGCGCGAATATAATGCACGATCGTTCATAAATAATAATACCAATCGTTCCTTATATATATACGTTCATATGTGTGTCATAAACGGCCCCTACATTTCCGCCCGGAGTGTATCAGCTACTACTCTCAACGGAAATATACTGCTGAGGTAACTGTTCGGAGGTATGATGTCAATACCGATTGGGAATCGTGGTTCCGGTTTCAGAGCGGTATGCATGTCGTTCGAGAATGCTCAAGAGAAAAAGGTATGCCTCCGCCCTTACATGGGCGCGCGCCACCAGCGGGCGGCGGCTTATCAACAAAAGCGCGACGACCGCTTGAACCTTCGTCTCACTTCGACGCGTCAACGATCGCCCGAAAAGATCCCCGTTCGTATCGATGCATCAATCTTAGGGTGGATGCGGTCCGTTGAAACTCAATTCGAATTGAATTGACAAGAAACAACAAGTATACGAGTAGCCAAAATGACATTGAAGCCCCTGTATCATGAACAAAGTATGCATGTAAAACAAACTATGTATGTATGTGCTGCGGGGAAGGGAAGAAAAAAAGGACACCTACGTACCCCTATCTATGGCATGCATACAGATGCCACGACCGCGCGGGGCTTATCCAGAAAAGGGTCGCCGAGTGCAAAACCTTGCCCGTTCTGGAGTGCTGCATGAGCACAGTACCCGTTTGGGCTCTGATAGTCGACATCACACGTTTACTATATCCACGGTGGTGAAAAAATTCAAGGGCCGGCTAGAGATGGATACGAAGACCGAACGTTACGTATATTCCGAGACGAGATTGGCGACGAACGGCTTGGGATTTTGTGTGGGCTCTTTTTTGTTTTTGTAGAACTCAGAAGAAACGGTTAATATGGCGATCAACAAGCAGGTATATACCACGAACTATTGGTGAAACCAAAACGAAAAATAACGCTGAAATGAAAGCGGGTGGGGTCCTGTTTCGTCGAACATTGAAACTCCGGTGATGGCTGATGACAACACCGGTCGGCGATATATTTCAGGCTTTGTTGAACAACTTGATATTTTCTACCTCTCATCCAGTTCGGCTGTTTGTGCCTGATGCATGGGCCCTCTGTCTCTGTAACTACAGAAAATGGAGCACATCAAGAACGGCGGAGGTCCCGATGAGCTCGGTGGGTTCGGCAAGCTTTTCTGCGATACCTTGAACGCCATAGGACTAGATACCGACCGCCAGTACGTGACATTGGAGGTGAGAAGTTTGAGCCATGTACAGTCCACTCTCTGGCTGCCAATTGAAAAACCACGTCCGGACTCTGATGTAACCATCAAACGGGAGTTGTGTTTGCGGCCGGAGAGTGGTATACTTGTATGTGTACTATGCGTCAAAAGGCAAGTTGACCGATATTCAGACATATCAGATAGATCAGGTCGGGCCATCATCTGACGATATATCGGAGACGTTTCGGGGCAGATACAATTCAGGTCCTCGTTTAGTTATCTAGATTGGTCAATACCAAAGCAGTGATGCACAGTTTCCGGCCGCAGTGTGCACTGCTGTGAGAGCACGTAGCGTGGGTAGGCGCGAATTTGAACTCGAGCCGACGAGAGGGAAGCAATGGCTGAAGCATTTCCGCAATGAAAACCCCTGCCAAGCCACGACTATTGCGGGGAGGGGAATAAAAAAAAGAGGTGAAGCTAGTAAAGAGGAGGAAAGAAGAACAAGAAGTGGTATAACTGCATGTATGTGCAAAAACAGACTTCATAAAGTCAGGCAGTGCAGATCAGATCATCCGCAGTTCGTGATCTAGGTGCTTCGGGGTATATATATATCACAGATCACCGTCTAAATGATCTGGATGTTTCGGGGGAGACGTGTCCCAGATCCCCATGAGATGATCTACAAGAAATATCTATTTATTTTTTAGACAGCGTGATGCCCGATTTACAACTTCATTATAGCATTGACTTTAATGCCAACTTGTTTAAAATATATATTCCAAAAACTACTGCGGTAAGCTCCCTTAGTTCAACGTAAACAAAAATGTACCTGGTGTCTCTCACATACTCCGAAACCACCTTTTGCAAGCTGCTTTCGTGCAACGTTCCAAAATCTTGTCCTTTGCGACGCAATCTTCGAAACACGCATGTGTCCCCGCCCTCCTGCGCTTTGAACATCTGCGCTTTGAACATCCGATCCTCGTCATCTTTCGTCGCTTCACCCGAATTCCACCGAAGTAAGAGTCTTCCGAGCAACCAAGGGGTTCACGCAATCCTCTCTGTCATCTTTGGTACACTACATACGCCGCGCTGTGAGCTGTTGCAGACAGCAAAGCAGTACCTCCCTCTACAGCTCTGTAACAACACCCAACTTCCAAGGCATCCTTCCTATCTCCTTCTGCCGCAGCACACTGCTGCACACACAACAATCATGCACGCTTGACAAGAGAAGATATCTTCGTATCTTCCCTAACAAAGCTTGTTTGTCCCGCTGCGCTGTTGGTCGAGATCGTATGAAGCTTCAGTTCCGCCGCACTTTGCCGTTACATATCGAAAATCCGCCGCGTATTTATTGTTTACAGCTAACCGACCGACATCACCTCTCGTATGAAGCTTTAGTTGCGCCGCATTTTGCCGTTTAAAATCTCTTGTCGCCTGATCTACACGCCCGCCTTCAACTAAGCAAGTATGCCGTTGGCGACAAGAGGATTTTCTAAAGCGAAGGTGAACGTCACGTCAGAGTTTAGTGTAATACTGGCGTGCCCCTGACTTTCATTCGTATCGTATTACGTTCTTCCCAACTTCGTAGGTATTCGGGTATCTCACCGAAATAGCGATCATTGTCCGTTCGTATAGAACGCGCCCGTATATATCACCGTAGCAATCACCATCCGTGCGTACACTTCGTCGAACCAATCTTCCACAGATGCTCCGAGTATACTCGATACTCCGAGTATACTCGGAGAACGAGTTATTTTCAGTGTCCGAGTACTCCAAGGATTACTGTACTTGTGGCCTAAATACTCGGAGTACTTGAAATATGAGCAGTACTGAAGGCCCAAATACTCCGAGTACTGGGAGTTTGCGCAGTACTTGAACTCGAGTACAAGCAGTACTCGGCGCACAAAATATTTAAATTACTCGGAGTACTTCGAGTATCGCGAGTATTGAACTCAGGAATACTTCATAATCCGAGTAAAAAACTCCGGGTGATACTCTAACCCGGAGCACCTCGGAGTATAAAACCCTGGAATACCCCGAGTACTGAAGTATTCGCACCACGAAATGCCCAAATACTCCGAGTACTCAAATGACGAGCACCTACATACTTCAAGTACGGGAAGCATCCCAAGTATCGAGCCCCAAAATACTCGGAGTACAGCAGTGTTCCAGAGTACCGAACCCCGAAATGCTCCGAGTACAAGCAGTATCTAGAGTGAAAACGCAAAACTCCGAGTAGGAGCAGTCTCTAGAGTACTGGACCCCGAAATACTTGAAGTAGAAGCAGTATCTAGAGTACTCACCCCTGAATTACTTGTATTCCAAGCAGTATCTAGAGCATTGAACTCCGAAATACTTGAAATCTCGGTCAGTATCTGAAGTATGCTTCATACAGAGCCCCCCCGCTAATAAGAAATTAACTCGTACGAGTTTCGGTGAGGCTCATTTCATGTCACGAAGAAGAAATTATGAAATTATTGCCCAGAACCTCTGCAAAGTCGTTGGTCTCGAACTAAATTAAAGCTAATGTATCACCATAAATAAGAAAACTCATCGCAGAATAATATTGAATGTGCAGGGTTGGGTGCTATACTAAATACCATATGTATGATACATTAGCCAATCATAGACTGTGCTCAATGGTGACAGCTAAAAAAGAAACCGAGCCTCGATGCCAAACTGGCGTTTCTTGCTTACTAATCAAATAGCGGAAACCTTTTTCTGTGGATGTGAGGATAGACTTACAGTACACGTGACCTGATAAGAAACAGGCCCACAAAAATCCAGGCTGAGATTTAGAAGAACGTAAGAAATTCGATAATTTTCTTGAAATTAGTATATAAAGTACCCTCTCTCCAACAGTAAATCCATCCTGGAGCATATCTCTTGTTTCTTATTAGGTATCCTATACTCTCTGCCATGAGTTGCTATTTTTTGTATTATTGCAACTTCGAAAATCACCAAAACCCCAAATGCTCCGAGTTTTAGAGTACTGGTGTCCTAAAAACTCGGAATACTGGGCCCAAATACTCCGAGTACGAGTATGAGCAGTAGTTATACTCGAGTACAAGCAGTACCCGGAGTACGAACATCTAGAATACTCGAATACTCGGAATACTTCGAGCATCGGGAGTACTGAACCCAGGAAAACTTCATCATCCGAGTTAAATGCTCCGAGTAATGCTCTAACCCGGAGTACCTTGGAGTATGAAACCCTGAACTACTCCGAGTATTACTCGTACCTCGGAACATGAAACCCTGAAATACTCCGAGTATTGAAGTATTCGCAGTACAAAAAGCCCAAGTACTCCGAGTACTTAAAGAAGGAGCAGAGCAAGATCCCCGAATTCTTCAAGTACAACGAGTATTCCAGAGTGATGAACCCCAAAATACTCAAAATATAGCAGCATTGAGAGTGATCATACCCGAAATACACCAAGTACGAGCAGTATCCGGGAGTATCGAGCCCTGAAATACTCCGAGTACACGAAGGACCTGAAGTAATTGATCTCTAATACTCGTTACATTACTCCAAGGTACTCGGAGCATCTGTGCAATATTCATCTGCACCTTCCCATATTGATATCTTACGAGTATCGTCTGGCCTTTGCTCGAGACGACCCAATCCGGCACACTTTTTCGTCGATGACCACCATAATTACAGCCGTTCTTTGCGCGGATACGTCTCGTACGGCCTTTACATTTTCGTGACCACTGCTAGCTGCTGTTGCTGCCGTCTCCACCACCCTCGCCTTTTTGATGAAGCAAGTTTGACATCTTTTTAATTTCAATATTCTACCAGCACAGTCGTCTACCCTGTGCTCTGACACCCCGATGTAACACACCTCCTCCGGTCGATTAAAGTGATAACATTAACGACCGTTCATTCGGATATTTCGGTGTCCGCTCCGCCGGGAACTCTTTTCACCCGTGGCATTTGGATCTTCAGTACTACTCACACTCGCACTTACTCGCGACATTTAGGCAGTAATTCGAGGTTTGAAGCTGAGCACTGCTCATACTCCCAGTCTCTCGTAATGTTCAGGCCGCACGCACCTTGCCCAATAGTCTCAGCATTCAGAGTACGAAAGTTGCTCGATACGGAAGCCGTCCATACTCCGAGTGTGGTCCCCCTGCTGTGCGTTTGTCGTGGGACCCGTAGATTGTATTGCATTGTACTGCCGCAACCAACGACTAATAAAGTTGCAGTGTGATATTTCAGAGAGGGAGCAAGCACATCAAATACTTTCTCGCACAATTCATAATTTGAACGCCTATTATTGAGGTCTTCCATAAAGTGACCTACAAAGTGGTTAGAGCAAATTTTAAGCACGGGGCCACATTGAATGTCCATCCTATGTATTGGTTCACCTATTATAGCTGCTATATTATCTACAGGAATCTGGCCCGACCGCCGTGGCGGCGGGAGGGCTTTTCATTACCTAGTAATATATACTGGTATATATTTCGCGGATGTATGTGTCAGATCGCCACTTTATATGACCTTTCAATACCGCTATTTCGGGGCAGGCACTGCAGTAAGTAGTGTTTAATGCCTATTTGTCGAGCAGCACCGGTGTTCTCCCGGACAGACATATCAGATCCTCATTTCATCATCTACTGTAGATATTTCGGGGCAAGACATTTGTGTCTGATGCCTACATATACGTTTCGGCTAGATGTTTCGAGGGCAAATACATCAGATCGTCGCTCATGACGTACCGTAGGTATTTCTGGGGGAAGATATCACCAGAGTAGCGCATGCATTTTTTTACACGCAGGTCACACATCAAATAGGCATCCCATCGCCACTTCACGATCGAGACCGTTCGGAGTAGATGTGCATACAGAGTATTCGTGTATTAGATCTCCATGTTATTATCTACCACGACGAGCAGGACAGTAGATCTTTCGGGGATTAAGATAGATATGATGACCATTTATGGGTGTTACAGTTCTTCACGATCTATAGATAGATGAGATTCGCCGAGTGTGTGATGGAACCTGTCACACGACACGACTGTTTCGCGCACATATTTGCCCGGGTGTAATATATGGACGGATCTGCACGGCAACGCCTCTTGCTTGACATCTCATCTTGGCGGCAAATATTAGATGTGCGCTCGTTGAATAATCGAGAGTATCTGCTGTAGATGGTGATCCCACCGATGTGTAAAGGGGTGGAGGGAAAAGGTAAAGCAGGTGGAGAGATAATTAGGCGCGTAAAGCTTTTCTTACGCACAAGCAAGGAAAACCAATGAGTAAGATATAGATGACACCCCCGAGGAGCGACTGACTATTCGTCGAACCACTATTCATACCACACTCGTAATTATATTTGTATTAACGCAAAACGTTACCATCTATATATACGAACATTTACGAGTGAAAATGTACAGTAATCGCCAACAGTATCCGCCACACATGAATCACAAATAAATATTGTTTTCACCCATGTATAATAACACTAAGCGATAAGCCTATACCTGGTACCACGCATGTATTTAATACTACAGTAGCATTTTTTTTTTAATTAAGAGTGTATCTGCTTTGTCCCCCACCTCACCCCCCCCGTATACCCCAGGAGATGTGCCAGCCCAGCAACATGACACATGCGGGTCAATTCTTCGCGCAGCTCTTCTTGGGGTTGAAGTTCGACGACGGCAAAAGCAGCACTACTATTAATAGTGACCCCGCTATGGGGTATGCTGAAAACAGCCAGCTTTCACCGCCCCCACCAACGGTGGTGTCGAAACATGAGCAGGATCAGCAACAGCAGCAACAGCCGCAGCGGCAGAAGAAGGAGCGGAAGCAGCAGGCGCACCAGCAGCAGCAGGCGCAGCAGCAGAAGCAGCAGGCGCAGCAGCAGCAGCAGCAGCAGCAGGGGCAACAGCAGCTGGGGCGGGGGCAGAGGTACACGCAGGGGCAGAACGGCCATGGGCAGCAGCAGCAGCAGCAGCAGTACCCGCAGCAGTACCCGCAGCAATACGCACAGCAAATATGCCCACAGCAGGAGCTGTGCCAGCAGCAGCAGCAACAGCAATACGGACACTACCTGCAGCAGCTGTACCCGCAGCAGCTACAGCAGCAGCAGCAGCAGAGACAGTGGTCGCGGCCGTACTACTCCCACCAGGAGCAGGGGCAGTGTCAGCAGGGGCAGGATTTTCAGCAGCAGCTACAGCAGAACCAGCAGCAATCGTACCAACACCAACAGTACCACCACCACCAGCAGCAGTACTACCCGCAGCAACACTTCGAGCAGCACCACTACCAGCACCACCAACAGCAGCAGCAGCTGCCGTACCAATATCCGCACCAGCGGCAGCAACCCCATCAGATGTTCCAATACCACCCGCAACAACAGCAGTACCAGCAGCACAAGCAGCACCACTACCCTCAGTACTACCAACAGCAGCAGCAGCAGCAATACTGGCAGCATGGCCTGGACCTACAGCAGCAGCAGCATGGCCAGTACCACAACCATCAGCAGCAGCAGCAGCAGCAAGTGCAGCAACAGCAGCAGCAGCAGCAACAGCAGCAGCAGCAACTGGATTGCTCGACTCAGCCTTCACTCCCCTCGCCATGTGCGGTGTCCCCGCCACCACTGCCTACACCACCGTCGCCGCCGCCGCAGCAAGAACACCACGAAAAGGAGAGCCCGGCGTACGACGAAGAGTTTGAGAAAGAGCTTGGGGCCCTTTTCCCAGAGGTTGACGAAGGCTACAGTTGGGTCATGTAATAGATGGACTCCTGCCTGTCCACAGCGACATCATGTTCCAAGCCATGCCCCGTGTTAGATGCTTCCAAGCATGAGTGCTCATGGTTGAAACTTGACCGTGTGACACTCATATGCTCACAGCCACCACTTGCCACAATTGATCTGTGGGTGTGCTATTCATGCTCACAGGGTTGGCTATAACTACGGTTAGGTCTTGGGATACATGTCTGCCAGCAATAGCCGTAGCTGCCACAAACACGGTTGGAGCTCGTGTTATAAGGCTTCCCGGTGACCATGGTTACAACTTGATCACACACTGCTAGATGCTCACGGCGGTAGTGATGCTGTCCTGGATGGTATCTATTGTAGACCTCGAAGCTACCTTGTTGGTGTTGTGTGTTCAGCTACAGTATAACTTATTTATTGTTGCAAGTTTTGGTATCTATCTTTGAACAGTTTCCTACAAAGACGGCGATTGCCGGCGTGGGACGAGATGCCCAACTGTCCGCATTTGACTGTTGTATATGCTGTGTGCATACATTGTACTGCGGAATGACCACGCACATGTTGTATGATCACATTTTATGTGTGATATGTTCACATCGTGTGTGCTTTATGATTGCGTATAAATGTGTTGTATGATCACGTTGTATGCGCTGCATGATCACATTGTATGTGCGTGCCTCATGATCACATCGCATGTGATATATAAACACATTGTGTGCGTTGCATGATCGCAATGTAGTGTTGTATGATCACACCCGTATGTGCCGCATGGTCAACGTGAGTGTTTCTGACTTCCGCTTTGCTTTTTTTGCCGCATTTACGCCGTAGTCTGTACATATAGACACTCCTTAAAGCGGTGCCTGTGTGATTTACTATGCATTGCGCGCGGCGTGCAGGGTATTGGTGGAAGTAGCACTCCTACACCATAACGAGAAGTAGTGGCAGCACTAGTAGCAGTAGCAGCAGTCGTAGTGTAGAATCCCATATAGTAATAACACCTAAGGGTGTCAATCGACACGCAGCTGGCCTCCTTGCGAGGTCTAAACGGAATATAGCGCGTTATCAAGTAAATACGTCCGTCGTTATATATGATGCTCGTTTCAAGTTTTTCTGCATGCATTAGGTACCAGGTATCAGCTGCTGGGAGTTTCCTCAACGCGAGGTTGAAATACGAGCTGTAGGCAGTGTTCACAGCAGTACTGATGGTTACAAAAATAACAATAGGGACGGCGGGAGGGTCGAGGAGCTGCGGGCAACTAGTTCTTGTAGTATTAGGTAAACAAACAAGGAAGGGCGGGGGAGGGGGGGCGTACTTATTTGTTGCTCGCCTTCGTCATTTGACCATTGACCACGCATGCCTTTCGAGACCGAGCGGCGGCGGCGGGGGGGGGGTCTGAGGGGCGTAATGCGTAACAGGTGTGTCATCGGTTCGTAGCTGATGCATGACACACACTCGCTTGCCGATGACCGGCCAAGACGCAGTCTAAACGATTCTGTTTTTTGAGAGGTCAAAATCGCATTTGATCGAGTCACAACCTAGAGTAGTTATCATCGCATGAGAGCTTCGATAGAAGACAAAATGGTGTCGAGAGACTTTGATGTCCCCATCATCACGGGGCGGGAGACCAATCAAAGGAGCGAACAGTGCCGACACTTCTGCAGCACCAGGTGATGGGTATTGGGTAGGAATGCATATACGGAGGGTATATATGAGGGCTTGAGGGCGGAGGGGGGGTTGAGGGGCATTTTGTGTCCCCATCTCATGTGCTGCATTCGGGCATTGTGCACATACATACCGGTATCTTGTTTTACTCCGGTTTGCGCGAACTGCAGGCGGGCACGACTTTGCCGCGCTACAACAACGTTCGGGTTGTGTATACGATCATGTACAGGCCGCCCATGAGCACGTATAGATGTATGCACTGATTGTCTTTGTGATTGCGCTCTTCCTCGGGTGAGGTGGAAGGGGGGTTACTGAACGTTGGTTCCGACAAACAAGCACATTGTCAGGTCGCCAGCACCCTCCCCTGCCCGTTAGGCATCATCAGGCGTGCATACAAATATATGCCCGTCTGCTACGCCCTCCCTTTCCCCCCAAGAAAGTGGCATGGCTGAAAAGAGGGACACCTCCCTTTTCACGTGATTTTGACCCCGACCCGAATAAAAAACGATTTGAAATTATGGTTCTACGGTACGAAATACCAACTTTGTTTTCTTTATGCACCGCCGCCGCTGCGCAGCCACTGCACCTTCATGCGGTCAATCGCCCTGCCCTTCTCATGGGCACACGCGACGCTTGGTTATGTCACATCATGTAGACACGCACACGAACACAAGCGAAAACAATTGAGAGAAAAATCGAAAGCGCAGACCAATGCCCAATACAACCTGCCCTACTACATGCTGCAGGAACGCAATGAACCTTTTTTCGTGGTATACCTACTTCTTGTTACACGTACAATCACGGGGGGATTATATTAGTCAAGACCTGGTTTGCACAAACAACCCATGTATCATATCACGGAGGACCAGAGTAAATGGGACAAAAAAAAATCGATAGTAAAAAATAGTAAAATATATACCTGGTAAAGGTTGTGGCGGTCAACCCGTAGGTCCTACGTACTATGGCCCATTCTTACCAAGCATATTCGGTCCTAATTACCATGTTTCCCCCCTTAATAAATGCACTTACTGTAAAATTATGCTCGAGACTGCTTGCCGGGTTCCTATTACGGGAAGCCATAGTGAATAGAACCAAATATTGTTGGGAAAAATGAGTAAAATATACTCCGTATAGGCTGTTGTGTTCGTCGTAGGTCCTATTTACTACCTGGTATTTAATTTGGTCAGCCGTAATAGTAGCACTTTTTTATTCTGTCTCAGTAGCATTTTCTTAAATATCATCAGCTTTTTGGGTCAGGGGCATGAAGCCCCTCAGACTATCGTCGCATGCCTTCCTATCGGCGTAAAAACGAAAGCAGCAGCAGCAGCAGCAGCAGCAGCAGCAGCAGCAGCAGCAGCAGCAGCAGGGAGGCGGAGGAGGAGTAGGAGGAGGGCAGTCGATGTGTGCATCTTCTGGTCGTAGATGTTTGGCACCGTGCTCAACAGGCTGATCGTGGGTGGCAGGCTGCATGCGCTTTCTCCGACTCCGAACTAATTAGGCAAACACACACATCAAAACCATATCGAGAGACCGGCGCGATGGATCCAGGACAGTCGTCTTCCCGGGAGAAGCGAGATGCCGGTCGATTTCGTTTTTTTTCTTCGAAACGAAGCTCCGCCGTAAGTGTTGCCCACGTCGGACATATCAGATAGATCAGATAGATCATCTACAGATCATCGATTCCCACCTCATGATCTACGGTAGATATTTCAAGGCAGATACTGTAGATAATCTGTTCCCGATCTCGTGAGCGGTTCAGCCAATGTCATATTGCATGTTTCGTGGGCAGGATCTGCCTTATAAGGCAAATCCTGCACAACTTCTCACAACGGCAGGTGAGGAACTAGATCATCTATATGTAGATAGATCATGATCTGTAGATGATCTGTAGATAATTTGTCTGCCTGAGCCGTGGAGCATTGCATTTTCGGGCGGCTCGAGTGCCTCGGCCGAGGCTGCTATCAATAGCTGCCCCCAGCTGCGGTGAAGCGTATTTATCGGCACCTTCTCGTAGTAGGGGGACTAAGCACCAGCGAGCTACGTACGTAACAGACCCAATCATGGTTTTTGAGCGAGTTCCTCCGTGCGTTGGTTCGTCATTGTTTGGAATCTCCTGTGGGGAGCACGGCGCTTGTGAAAAATGCTTCGAGAGGCCTTGTGAGGGGCTGGTATGCATTTTGTAATTTGTGGCCAATGCAACCACAGGTGATGTATCCTCTCAGCCGGTCCCTCGGAACAGCCCCCCCTCCCCCCCGAAGACTCGCGCTTCTTCAGTGAATCTCTATTAGACGAACTCGATCTGCGTGCGGTCAGCGTTGACCTAGTTCGACGAACAAAACAGAGGGAGGGAGGGAGGGAGAAAGGGAGGCGTCTTTTTCGTGTTGGCTCTTTCACGCTGCTCCGACGTATGTAGAACCGAAACATCCCCAGCAGACTGTACGATTCTTCGAGGCACACAGCAGTCAACACACCCGTCCTACGATAGTCGGTGAGGACCTCGAAGCGAGAAAGTGCCTCGTGAGGCATGCGTCTTATAAGGCCTCACCGCTGGAACACTGTTATTGTTTCACGATACCATCGGTTCCTTTTTATTTTTCTTTCGCAAGTCTGACCAAAAAATCAATTGGAGCATCTCGATATTTCGTTGCCATCTGAGCGCCCCTTCCATTCACGATCAGACTGGTAGCTTGTTTCTTATTCGTAGATGAGGCGAACCGCCCGTGCATATTTTTTTCGAAATCAGTTCTCGGGCGCTACTTGAGGTTTGAAAGCCCCCTGTCGGGAAGGAGCATCATATTTTTCAGGTGCTACTTCTTTCCTGCTGCTAGAGTTTCCTACGGGGGAACATATTAAATACGACCTACGGTACACACGAAACCCTATATACTTCGCTATTTTTACCAACAATATGTGGTTCTATTTACTATGGTCCGCCGTAATAGACTATGAACAGCATACTTTCGAGCGTGGAAGACATCCCACGCAGCTTTGCAAATACGAAATTCGACACGTTTTCTTGTTTCGGTCTCTTACAGCTGAGGTGCCCTTTTGAAAACAGTTGAAAACAAGAACTAAATTACGTACGTACTGGCACCAAAACATACATGGTGCAGCCCAGTAACGCGTCTTCAGCCCCAAGCCGGCCCTACACATCCGCTGAACATCCCACCCCCCGGGAAAATCATCTACAGGTCATCTGCAGATCATTCCCACGTGGTTTATTTAGATATTTCAAGGCAGATAGGTAACATAATCCCGACCTTGTACGAACTCCAGTACCTCGTCTTGTCGAGCGGGAGCCGTAGGAGTTGCATCATCATCCTACAATTACGGGGGCCATATTAAATAGGACCTGCGGTACACACAAAAACCTATATATTTTTGATATTTTGCCAACAAAATTTGGTTCTGTTTACTGTGTCCCCCGTAAGAGCGCATGTCTTCTGGGCTGGATCTGCCTCATGAGGCAAATCCTGCACAACCTCTCACAAAGGCAGATGAGGAAACTAGATGATCTATCTGTAGATATATTAATGTACAGATCATCGTATATCCGGTGTGTGGAACATTCCCTTGGCATTTTGTACTGGCACACACACGCGGGTAGGGTAGGCGACAAAGTCTTGGAACAAGCTTTTTCCCACCACCGCTGCATGCAAAGTGTCCTCGCTTTCGACAGGTCCCGCCGCGGAGCAGGCAGATCAGGGCCAAAGATATCTACATCATGGAACACGTCCAAAGCATCTTATCTGTCCTGGATGCGACAAAGAAACGTCCACAACCTACGTACGTACGTACGTACGTACGCACGTACTGTACGTACGGATGTTCAGCAACCACACTTATGTTTTTGCATAATCTTACTGTGGATATCAGGCCCCTTTCCCCTACATAGATGGTACCGCCTCATCGCACACAAGCTACATGAATAACAGATTTGCCTCAAGCCGCCGGCAATAGTCTTGAAGATTACACAGCAAGCTGCATGAACAGCAGATTTCACATCTCAAGGCTCCGGCAATGTTTTCTGGTAGTACCGCCGCATTGCACACAGGTTACATAAATACACAGGTTTACCTTAAGGCTCCGGCAATACTTTTGTACAAGCCCTCAGATATTGGCGGGGGATATGCGGGGGGTATGTTCTATTCTCACTCACGAACACCTCATGCTACTATTAATAGCAATAATAAGCAAACGCGGTGTGAATACATAGGGGGATACGCGAGCTTCGGGGTCCACCGTTGGGTTCTGATTCTTACTGCAAATGCCCACCCGCAAAAAAATACATACCTGGAGAATGTTGAGGGAGGCATACTCATCCAGGCACTGCCTCAGCTGCTCCACGCTGAAGCCCTTGCGGACCACCATTGCCTCCGCGGTCTGGTAACCTACCCGCGTGGTCCCTCGTCCCTCCACTAACGCAACGCACAGGGGGAAGGGGGGGAGGGGGGGAGAAGATAGAGTCCATCGGCAATCGGTCAGTTGGTGTTGTTGTTGATACTTCAAATTTGAGCGGTTCGTCCAGAGAACGGGACTGCAGCCCTAAAATCGTTAATTCCCACCCCCAAAAGAGAGATAACTCCCGCTCTGCAGGATCTATTGGGACTGGGCAATAGGGGGCCGACTCGTGCGGCAGTCGGCAACACACTTTCGTCATCGTCAGCCGAATCACAGCCCGGAACCCTCACATTTACTCACCGTAATCTCTAATGACGGAGTAGATCTTGGAGGTCATGTCCTGGGCTTCTCCCCCATCCCGCGGTTCGTCGTCAGCTAGCGAGGCCTTCGACATGTGCGTCAGCCGGATAGCCTATCGAGCGGGGCGAGCGGGGGTGCGGGGTCCCAACCAGAGGAGGGTTGGGTGCGTTTCGGGGAGGGGGGGGGGGGGGCTACCCGCCCCTCCCTTCGGAGGTAACACCT
>JBBMHQ010035556.1:0-16787 GCA_037834295.1 Postelsia palmaeformis
ACTTGTTTCGATGTCACACAGAACACAACTGAATTAAAGCAAATGCAAAGAACCTGCCACACAGCCCTATCGCGGAACCTGTACAAGGAGCCGGTTCCCGGGCAAAACGGCGACAACTGGTGCTATATTTTGACGTCGAATACTCTTTATGCGAATCTCGCGAGGTTTACTCGGTGGCGGCAAACCCATAATTCACTCCTGTTCAGGTCTGGCCCGAGCGTCCCCCTACCAGCGACAGAGTAATAATCTTACGCCGCTCGACACATTCTTTGCACCTTTGAATACATCCATCCGAAGAACTGTGCCTACAAGGTGGGAGGGAACCCAGAACCCAGGTGACAGCGCCACCTAAAGCCACTGTTCATCTTCTCGTCCTGCACCAGACCTCTTAATCGGTAAGAATATGTATCACAGACGTATAATGCGTAGCATTTCAGAAGGAATAGTCGCTGGTGCAGGGAGTCTAATTCGTCAGATATTGCTTGATGTCGGTGTATGTGCCTCCGGGCGTGCTTGCAAGGCCTACGCAAGACACGAACAGGAGAGGAAAATATGTATATCGCGTAGATATACGTGCTGCCCTGGTGTTGCCGATCAGTGGCAATTCAGACATCGGACATACTGGAACTAACAAGATACCGCCGCGATCTATGGGGTGAGTTTTTACTGTGGGTCGGAAGGACGCTGAGAAGAGTTTCGTCGAGGTACTGGGTGCAGTTGTATGTTTTAAACCGGCGGAGACGAGGAATACCTACATACGATATTTTCTCCGACAGAGCATCGGATAGCCTCACGTGTGGTGTTATATTCCTTCAGTATGTCCATCATGGTGTCGATATGTTTTTTTACACCTTAAATGATCCATTTGTATATATTATATAGGTGCAGCAATGCATGACGCCAAAGTTTGTTGCTACCGGCAAGCCATTTTTTTGTGCTAGAGTAATAGTCAGTGAAGATGATGCCAGGTTCGATTGTTGCTGCATTGACAACGTATTTGAGGCCTATATTCATCCGTATCTTGATCGGTCGCTGTTTGCCCGACACAGAAGTCGCTTAGTAGTATCGTTTCATGTCGAAAGCTTATGGAGCTCGACCCTTCGTTTGGTCTCAAAACATATAAAGGTATCTTCGTATATCAAGAGAAAAATATCGATTATATAACACGCGATGAACCGTCTCCTTCATATTCCCTACAATCCCAAACTAGCTCATGTACTTTCCCTCGATGTCCACCTCTTCCAGTCAGGCCTAGACGAGCATCCTATGGGGTTTCCACCACTCCCTTGCCTACGGGAGGTTTCTTCTGTGCGAGCCATCTTAACCCTAATAACGTCGTAGAAAATTTGAACCAATTGCATATCGAAATATTTTCGAAAACAATAGTTTACCCACTTTTCCTTGTGCCAACGTCGTTCTACCACAACGAAGGCAACACACAGTCGAAATATCTCAATTAATCCACAAGACTCAAGCAGGATGGTGCAATTTCTTGCCTTCGTCATGGATTTACGTTACAGCTGGAGCCCACGTCCGGTCTTCTGAGGGTGGCTAGATACCGCTGACTGTACGGCCCGAGCGAAAAAGAGAATTGCTACCTGTGAAGTTCGCTGCGGATAGGCGACGGGGCCCACCCTAGTCGCTCCTGGCCTCTATCAGGTGACGGCCGTCAGCCTTTTTCACCCTAAAGTAATCGATGTTTCAGGTATGTAGCCCTTGTATGATCGATTCAAGGGGCATTAACGGGGGGGTGAGAAAATTGCCGAGCTCGATTCTTGTCAGTACCAATAACGCCGATATTGTCATCGCTGACTATTGTTCTCGGGTGTGATACGCCTAAAATGCGACGGCTTCGATGTACGTGAAATCACAATCGCAGCAATAGATGCATTAGATTTGTAGTGACGCCACCTAAGTCGTTATCGCCTATCTCAGGCATCCCTCCGCTGCTGCCTGCCTCATATGAAGCTGTTATGTGCGGTCGTTCTCCAACGACCGTTTTGGCAACCCTCACATACCATTTTCCTTTTATCTACTGCTATTACTCTGCACCGTAATGTCATGCTCCTTGCAGCCGCCGCTGACGACACCGACCAGGAGATCCACGGGAGGCGCGCTTCTTCTTACGAGCCGCCGGTAAGACTACGCAATGCAGACCCACGCACGCACAGTGGAAGTCTATCTCGATTCATTATTATTTACCATCGCTGACCCTGACCCGATCCTAGTAATGCATGCATGTTCGGTTCCGAAACGACGAAGCAATTATTTGTGCGCCTACAATCGAAACAAAACAAAGTGTAACAACAACCGAGCGTTCACCTGGTGCGAAAAGCTGTCCCGAATAATATGTGGCGAGTGTTGTCAAGTAGTCAGTCGGTCGGTTGAATGTGTTGCCGTCGACAGTGGTCCGTACAAAAGTGGTTCCTAGTATGACGTTGATCTCGCCTTGCCGCAAACGGTAACAAGGATCAACGCCCGTTCGATTAGGATTAGCGTAAATGGTTCAGCTACTCTACCCAATATAGGCGTCCACGCCGATGGTGAACGTTAAGACGATTGCGCATTTTTGTAGAAACTACGTCAAACATTGAATATTCCTTTGAACACTGACGGAGCCAGCACGAGGTCATTGCCTCATAATACGTAGGAACACTTCAACAGGCCCGGTTATGGAACAGAGACGACAACTACTATAGCGCGTCTAGCCATCGAGAAGATATTCAGCCGTGAACCTGGGCTCGTACGCCATTCCCTCGTCTGCAGGTGCGCTACTGCAACTACATCGGCTGCCCCAATGGCTACGCTCCCATCTACGACGCCCAGAATGTGAAGTGCAACCACGGTAAGTGCGAGGTGTCACAGTGTTGCGATCTGTTCTGCAACTACATCGGCTGCCCCAATGGCTACATCCCGATCGAGAATGCCCATAAGGTGGAGTGCTACGACAACCCGTGCGAGGTGTCCGAGTGCTGCGAAGCGTTCTGCTCGTACCACCCGTACCCCAACAACTTCGTACCGGTGGAAGGCGCTGCGCACATCCAGTGCCCTGCCTCCGGGTGCACCGACTACCTGCGCGGCGAGCCCGGTGAGTTTCACTCGAAGTCGGAGGGGCTTTGTCCTGTTCTATACCGTATACCTCAAGGAACGCCCTGAGCAGTACGAGGGCATCTTATGTTTCTGCGCATGATATAGACACATGTTATCGTCCTCATCATGCTGTTCGGATAACCCTTTTTTTCACATTTCCAACTGGTCCTGCTACACTGCGACGAATCTGGTCGTGCCATTCGCTGGCCTTCAAATGACGAATGAGACGAGATCATGGCCGGGCCGCCAACCAATCACAACAGCAATCATATTGCGTGATATCACGCAGTTTCGGAATATATTCACTCTTCCGATGTGATCAGTGTGGCCCAAATCTACGCACCTATTACAAGTTGCACTTGACGTAGATTCATAATCATGTGCATTTATCTGCCAAATCTCGGAACCTTACCTTTGAAGTACACCGTAGCAGGAATTTAAACGGTTTGACACGTGTCCTGCGTTCAACTTCCCCGAAGGGCCACCACTTCATACCTCGACGAAGGAAGAAACGGGACATGTTCGAAGACAAAGCCCCATATGAGCCGTTGATGTGCCTTTGATACCCCCACCACCATATTGTCTACCCATTGATTTACTGCACAGGAGGCTACCACTAGCTGGGATAAACTGGGCGACGGCAAATACTGCACCATAATATCGCAGGATGAAGGCGACATCTCGACCACGAACAAGTGTATCGTTTCTGCTGCACAGGCTGTGAAGACAGCTGCGGCACGTACATCTGGTGTTCAGCAGTAGTCTAGTGATGGAGGGTAGCCGATCATACCTTTGGCTACACGCACCGCCTAGCGGTGCGTTGTACGTCTCTGAAGATATCTGAAATATTGTTGTTGTTTTCACCCGTGTCCGCGTGTTGTGCTCAGATTTGATAACAAGTATTTCGTACAGGTACATGTACGTACTTGTCGGCACTTGGTGCATGTCAATGGGCGCGCGGTCTGTGGCTGACCCCTTGACGGGTGCTTCAATGCACGACAGCTGGAATTAGTCGTGCGCTTACTTGATGGACAGATACATTGCTGGTTTAGGTGGCGTGTGGAATTGGAATCTATGCTGGGTGGAAGGCGCGTCTGTTGATTTCCGCAAGATAGGCTTGTCGGTTGGCCTTTCACTGTGTCATCGTGAGTTGGCGAGTTTCATAGCTCAATTACACATGAAAAAAAAAACGTTTTCGTGGATCATCGGTCGAGTGTGACACTCCCGGAAGGAATGCGCTGATGCTGCCACAACCCTGCGTGGAAGGACTCGGCGACTCCCATTGGGCACATTGCCTTGCACATTACGACTCGTCACGAACCTGTAGAGACGGCCATGTATGCCATCGCTAGAGACGTTGCATATCCTCCTTAAAACAGCAGTACATGGCATCTTTTGACCTGGCCCTTCACAAGGCAACTGCACAAAATCTTCGGCGAAATTCAATCGATATACATCGTAGCGGAGGGCACCTATGTTCTCGAGTCGAGGACACAAACTTGGGAGCTGTCGATATGATGGATCACGACCTGTGTGCAGATAGTCGAGTGTTGGTCGAGGTCGTCGAGCGTATGCTTTCGTCTACAACGCTCACTATAGTCAGCACACCCCATTGAAGATGTGGCAATTTCGAGTGCACCACCGTGACGTCTATTGTGCTTGCTCGACGGATCCTGACACAAACTTGGGCGTAAAGCCAATCGCACGTTTCAAGCAGTGCGCGGGATGTCACAATGTGCGGAAAGCGTTTTCGATTTTGACCCATAATTGAGTACAGTTGAGGCTTGTTGATATCAAGACAGCAACGTCAAACGATGCACTCTTTATATACAGCCGTGTAGTATGTGCCGTGCGCCTTGAAAGGAGTAGACTAACGTTGACCAGCGACCGACTATTCACAGGACACTTTCGCGTGTAAATGTTCCAGCATTCAATTAGGACACACCACACCAGCGCAATACTCTGCGCTTCCACGTGTATACACATGTGACTTGCACGAGGTCGAAAGCCAGTTGTGCGTGCGATCGAGGTATCAGGCAGCTTCCAAAGATGAGAGTCGGCGAAATCCTTAATCTCGCAGCTGAATTTCGTCAAAACGTGTCCGGGTAGAGTGTATGTCTATACTCTGTGCTGCTTTGGCCTGCATTCACAAAGATAAAATATAGCGTGTAATACGTGGAGCAAGTGCATCATCTTTTTACGGGTGGGTGCGATGAAAATCGAAACACGTACGTATGGCCTTCACTTGTAAAATTTCATGGATTTTGGTGTCAAAGGTATTACGTCTTCAAAAGACCGAACGTCAACTTTTACACCGGAGCAACAAATGGTTGACTATTTTTGAGACAGGCGAAGAAGTGTGTTACAAATGTAGTCAGGTGGAAGCCATCGGAGCATAGTACGAATATCACTGACTTAGAAGTAAACCCTTCGATAGCCAACCATACTGCCGATATTAAACAGATGGACGATTAAAAAAATGACCTCTGTCAGTCCTTGCAGTGTCATTCGCCCCCCGGCGCAATTCCTTCTCGCAAACCAGGCTCTTCTTACAGTATCACGGTGACGGAGTTGACTAATAATAATTGTAAAACGATATTTCAAGGTTGTGATTATCCGTTATTCCTATTAATGAACGTTTATCAGTTATGTCGACGAAAAAGGATTTGAACGTCGTGCGATCTTAAGACCTGCCTGCGCACACGTCAGGAACTCAAGAGGCCTCGCCAGCGATATAGTTCATTCCTACGCAATACCATCCGCGTTGGATGATCGAAGCACTCTCTCCGCAGCGGCTTTTTCGTTTCAAATAATAACGTGGTCGACGGAACACCCCCACGGAACGCAGCGCACCGCCCGAAACAAACCTGCTTAGTCCAAACCTCATATGAATCTAAAAACATGCCCACGTTCACCCCAACCGTGTTTGAACTACCAGTAGAGTAGTGAAACGTACCATGTTCTTGTGCTTGCAGCGCGTGAAGACCTTACTGCAGTTCAGTCGTCATTTGATAGTACCTAAACAGCTTACGACGCTGTTGCGCTCTCTCTAAACCGCACGAGGGAAACTGCCAGGAGAAGCTTGCCCCGGTCGGTATGGCGGCAATATTTATTCCGGGGAGGCCAGGAGACTATTTATTCCGGGGAGAATGAAGCACTTCCGCTGAATCGTGTTTTCGTACCGGCAGCGGGTATATATACCAGAAACGAAATACATCATCATGTTGAATCAATGTTTCCTAAAGAGATTCTTAGATATGGTATATACTCAAAATATTGAACAAAATAAAGAAATACTTCACGCAGAGCTAGCTCCTCATGCAATAGAGGCATACCAGGTATGGTTTAGATTGAGGTTAGTGTAATACGGACTACACTTCGTTGTGAAAACATATTTTTCGTTGGTAACCGGTATGTAGGACGCTGTTTGAATCCTTTTGTTTTCTACTTTCACAGCCAGGCGTTTCAGCACAATTATTCAATATGTGTCGAATGTAATGCCGTAGTCGCGTCTTCGAATACCACAAGGCTAACCCCATGTATTTATCGAAAGTAGTGCGGCCTTGGTATAACAAGCTTGCTGAACACATCGCTAGCTCCCAACAGAGATGATTACGAGCACTTTCGTGGGACTGATTGGCTTCGTGGGGGTTATCCGGGGGTTGGGCGCGGTGCCCAGGCCTAGGTCTGGGTCCCCAACAAGCGGACCGCCAGTTCCCTCGAACCGTGCGTGCGACGTAATATTTCGTGACTGGCGTGAACTTGCACCGAGGTGCAGCAGTAGTTCACGTGCAATTTATTCAAACCCACCAGTCGCCTTCGAAGCTTCGCTGCTTGAAGGCTTGGAAAATAATGGTTGTTGGGGTAGGGCCAACTTTTTTTGTATGATTCCGTGACGCAATGCTTCTCCGCTTAGTGTTTCTCTATTTGCTACTCTGTGCATCCTTACCGACAACAACCTCGAGACTGTAGACATTCGTATCGCCCGCGAGCTCTGCAATCTAAAACAAGATTAGCCCAACTGTCACACCGGTGCGTTATGGAGCGTGGCCGTGCATACAGTGGATCACTCGAATTCCGTCTCAACATAAAGGGCTACCCAAATCTACTGCTTGGTTCCAAACATGGAAACGGCAGATTGCTGGCCTTCAACAAGAACGTTCCTCAAACCAAGCTCAATCTTCGCGTGGTACTTTTACCGTGATGGCGTGAGCAAATATGATCGATTGCAGGCCCTTGAAGATATGATGAGATCGCCTATGTTTCGCCTAGATATACCATCGGATGAGTGAGGCGCTCTTGCTGGTATAGGTAAACATACCCTTGTTATCTGAGTCTGGAGAAAGCTAATGCCAGCCTCGCGACAAGGTAAACTATAATATATATACATATTATATATATATATATATATATATCCTTGTGGTTTAGGCTGTTTTTTCGGGGTGTTCGAATGGCCTGCCGTGCCTGTTTTCTTAATAAGCGAACATTCAGGCGCCCGCGACGTATGTGCATTACATATTAGTTCCGGGTTGACGTGAACCTGCAATGAGATACATTACGAGTAAAAGGGGATTTCATTTGCGTTTGAAACAGACCCAGCGGTAGTCTTCGACGTTTGAGTAGTTTACACTTTGGAGTACGGGTGTTAGTGTCGGGCAAACAACTTGATTGTATGTATGCGACGAATATCTTTTCATTCTGGGAAGCTTCCCGGCTGTTGCACGCTCTGCTCTGGAAAAACCTTGCTGGTTGTTGACGTCGTCTCTGAGTTCCCACAATATCTATTCTTGAAACGTAGGCTAAACCGCCACCTTTGCGTTGTGGATCCTGGCTGCGTTTGCTGTTTCAGTGGCAGGTTAGTTCAATGGCAGCTCTTCTCAAGGAAACGGCGAAATAATGGTGCTGGCTGATTCATAATTTAGGGCCATCATGATTGCTGGTGTTGAGCAGGTTTTATGGCGTACCAATCTCGAATTATGCGCGTTGAGTATCACTTGGTATCGCATGCGTCAGTATGACCGATGATCTTCCATTCATTGAATTGCACAACATGGCTCTCTCGATAGGTAATCGCCGGGGAAAAATGACCTTTGCCGCCCGGTTTTGTTGAAGTCAGCGTGGGTATTCGTACAGCAGCTGAAAGAGTGGTAGGTGGGGGGGCTTAGACTCAGGGTTAACCACTGCGGCTATTCCCCACTGCTGGAAGAACATATTCTGGGTTAAATATTTAACCCTTCTACGCTGCGGGTTAGGGACGATAAGAGTCCAGCCTTCGTTCCTGGAACATGCAATACGTTCGTGAACAATTTCCAGACGGAGCATCACTATGGCAACTTGTTTCGATGTCACGCAGAACGTAACTGAATTCTAGCAAAATATCAAAGGATCTGCCACACAGCACTATCGCGGAACCTGTGAAAGGAGCCGGTTCGCGGGCCACACGATGACACCTGGTGCTATTTTTTGACCTGAAAGCCTCGATGCAAATCCCGTGGGGTATTCTCCGTGGCGGCAAACCCACAATTGACCACTGCCCCAAGGTATGGTCCGAGCGTCCTCCTGTCGGCGGCAGTGGCAACATCGGAAAAATGTCTCGCCGCTATTTTCTTCATCCCTTTGAATGCTTTCATCCGAAGGGATAACGCCTACAAGGTGGGAGGGCACCTGGAACTCAGGCGACGGCGCCACCAACAGCCACTCTTCGTCTTCTCGTTCTGGACCAGATATTTTTATCGGTAAGAATATGTATTGCAGAAGTACAATGCGTAGCATTTCGGTAGGAATAGTCGCTTTTAGAGGACGTTTGAAGGGTCAGATATTGCTTGACGTCGGTGTCTGCGTCTCCGTGCGTGGCTTCGAAGGCTACGCAAGACACTACGAAAGTAGAAAATATCAATATCGCGTAGACATGCATGCTGCGCTGGTGTTGCCGATCAGTGGCCATTCACGCATCGGGCATAGTAGAACTTACAAGACACCGTCGCGGTCTGTGGAAAAAGTTCTTGCCGTGTGCCTCGAGAGGACGCTACGAATAGTGCCGTCGAGGTAGTGGGTGCAGTTGTATGTTTGACACCGGTCGACACGATACATATTTTTTATGCGAGATTTAGTCTCCGACAGGGCATAAGATAGTCAATGCAGGGCCTGAAATATCGTGGCAAAATCCTGCAGCAAGTCCATCATGGCTTCGTTACTTTCTAGATTGACCCGCCAAATGTACCATGTGTATCAAATTTTTAGGTGCAACGATGTATGATACCAAAGTCCGTTGCTGCCGAAAACACGGAATGTGTCGTGTTAGATTGATCGTCAGTGAAGGTGGCGCCAAATTTGACTGTCGTTGCATTGGCAACAACTCCTAGACCTGTGTTCATACGTGTCATGATCGATCGCCGTTTGCGGTACCGTTTCCTGGCGGTATCGTCTAGAGCTCGACCCTCCGTTCATCCTGAAAACATACAAACGTATCACTGCATATCGTAGGAGGATATATCGATAGAATGACACGATTTTCACCATCCTCTCGGCCTTCCCTACAGTGCTAAACGAGCTCGTATACTTTCCCTCATTGTCTAACCCTTCCAACAAGGCCAAGACGATGTCCGAACTGCCGTCTCAGCGCATGTCCACCACCTCCTTTCCAAGCCATCTTAAGCCGAATGACGTCGTAGAATAGTTGAGCCATTCGCACCACAGAACCTCTTCGATATCTTCCCGTAATTCATTTTTATCCCACTTTCCCTTTTGCCAACGTTGCCCTACCTCCATGAAGGCAATACGCAGTCGTAATATCACAATCAATTCACAAGGCTCCAACAGGATGGTGCGCTTTCTTCCTTTCGTCATGGCTTTGGTGACTCTCGACGCCACGGCTGGAGCTCATGTCCGGTCTTCCGAGGGTGAGTAGATACCGCTGAGTGTACCGCCCAAGCGCACGTGGGAATGATCACGTGTGTAGTTGGTTGAGGGTAGGTAACGGGTGCCACACTAGTCTCCCCTGACCTCTACAAAGCAATAGACGTCAGAGGTTTCCACCTTAACGCAATCAAGGTTTCGGGTATGTGGTCGATTAAAGTGGCATAGGCGGGGGGGGTCGAAAAATGGCGTGGCTTCTTTCTTGTCAGTATCAATGACGCCGATATGGTCGTCGCTGACTAACGTTTTCAGATGTAACGGCCTTAATGTACTTGCAATCACAACCGCGGCATGCTGATGTATTTACCACTCCACTCCCACCTCATACGTTGTCAACACCTATCTTTAGCATCCCCCCCCCAACTGCCTGCCTCATATGAAGCTGCCATGTTCGTTCGTTCTTCAGCGATCGTTTCGGCAACCCTCACATATCATTTTCCCATGTTTTACTCGTATTACTCTGCACCGTAATGTCATGCCCCTTTCAGCCGCCGCTGACAACGCTGACCAGAAGATCCACGGGAGGCGCGCTTCTTCCTACAAGCCGCCGGTACGATCATGTCATGTAGGCCTACGCACGTATCGTAGCAGTCCGTCTTACGTAATTCAACTGTACCATTGCTAGCCCCGACCCGATCGTAACAACGCATGCACGTTCTGTTCCGAAACGGAACAGCGATAATTTGTGCGCATATCGTCGAGACAAAATAATATGTAACAACAGGTAAGCGCACGCCCGGTGCGAAAACATGTCCCGGATTATATATGACGAGTCTTGTTCGAGCAGTACATCGATCGTATGAATAACGTTTGCTTCAACAGTGGTCCGTACAAAAGTGGTACCTAGTATGGCGTTAATCTCGCCTTGCCGTAAACGGTAACAAGGATCAACGCCCATTCGATAAGGATTGGCGTGAATGCTTCAGCTAATCTACCCGAACTAAACGTGAACGCCGATGATCAGCGTTCAGACGAGTGCGCGATTCTGTAAAACCCACGTCAAACCTTGAATTCTCCTTGAAACGATGACCGAGCCAGCGCGGGGTCATTGTCTACCAAACGAACACATGAACAGGCCCGGCTATCAAAGCAGAGACGACAACTACTATAGCGCGTCTAGCCATCCGCAAGACGTTCAGTGATCGACCCTGGGTTCATACTCCATTTCCCCCTCTGCAGGTGCGCTACTGCAACTTCATCGGCTGCCCTAACGGCTACGCTCCCATCTACGACGCCCAGAATGTGAAGTGCAACAACGGCAAGTGCGAAGTGTCACAGTGCTGCGATTTGTTCTGCAACTTCATCGGCTGCCCCAATGGCTACACCCCGATCAAGAACGCCCACAAGGTGGAGTGCTACGACGACCCGTGCGAGGTGTCCCAGTGTTGTGAAGCGTTCTGCTCGTACCACCCGTGCCCCAACAACTTTGTTCCGGTGGATGGCGCTGCGCACATCCAGTGCCCTACCTCCGGGTGCACCGACTACCTGTGCTGCGAGCCCGGTGAGTCTCACTCGAAGTCGGAGATGCTTCGTCTTGTTGGATACCGTATAGCCTCAGGGAGCGCCCTCACCATTTCCAAAGCAGATTATGTTTCCGCGCATGATGAAGACATGCTTTATCGACATGATGTTTGTGAAGAATTACGTTTTTGCACCTTTTCAACTGGCCGTGCCAAAGTGCGACCAATTTAATCGTGCCATTCGCTGGTCTTCAAATGACGAATGAGACGAGGTCATGGCCGGGCCGCCATGCTATCACAACAGCAATCATGTTGCGTGATATCACGCAGTTTCAAAAATTATTCACTCTTTCGATGTTCCCAGTGCGGGCCGAATCTACGCACTAATTTTAAGTTGCCTTTGGACGCAGATTAGTCAACCAGTACATCTGGAAAACCTTGAAACAGTTTGTTAAAACTCACCGTAGCAAGGTTTTAAACGGTTTAGCAGGTGCCATCCGCTCAAGGTTCCTTGATTGTCGCCAGTTATTACCTCGACGCAATAAAAAGAGGAAAAAGGTCGAAAACAGAGTCCAATACTAGCCGTTGATGCGCCTTGGACATCCGACCAACATATTGCCTACCCGTTCGTTTACTGCACAGGAGGCTACCACTAGCTGGCATACACTTGAAGACGGCAAGGACTGCACCATACTCTTTCAGAATAAAGGCGGCATCTCGAGCACAACCTCGAGCAACGCCTGTACGGCATAGGTTGTGAGGACAGCCGTGGCATCACGTATATCTGGTGTACCGTAGTCTAGTGATTGAGACTAGCCCGACAAACCTTTGGCTACACACAACGCCTGTCGTGCATCCTGCGTCTCTGAAGACATCTGATAGATTTTGGTTGTTGTTTTCGTTCGTGGAAGACTGGTGTTATCGAACGAGATTTGATAACAAGTTTTTCGCACGGGTGTATGTATGTATGTGTTTGTCGGCGCTCGCTCCATGTGAATGAGCTCGTGGTCTGTGGCTGGCCCATTGCCGGGTGTTCTATGCACGAGAGCCGACTTTTTCGTGTGATAGCTTGATGAACAAATACACTGCTGGTTTGGGTGGTGTGTGGAATTTGAGTTTGCACTGAGTGGAAAGCCCGCCTGGTGATTTCCAGAAGATTGACTAGTCGGTAGAGCGTGTATTGTATCATCGTGAGACCACCAGCTTCAAAGTTCAATCTAACATAAAACACCCACATTTCCATGGATCATCGGTCGAGTGGGGCACTCTCGGAAGGACTGCTTCGATGCTGGCACAACCCTGCGTGGAAGGTTTCGGTGATTCCTGTTGACCACATTGTCTTGCACACTGTGACTCGTCCCTAAACTGTGGAGGGGACAAAAGTTGCCATCGATAGAGATGTTGCACACCCTCACGAAACCTACAGCACATGGCATTCATTGAACTCGCCTGTCACACAGCAACTCCGCGAAATTTTTGACTAACGAACAATGTTTTGAAATCGTACCGACGGGCACCTATGCTACAGAATCATAGGCATAAACTTGGGAGCTGCCGATACGACGGGCCAAAGCCGTAGTTTGCATCTCGTCGAGTGTTGGTCAGACTCGTCGAGCTTATGCTTTCGTCTACAACACTCACTACAGTCAGCACACACCAAAAGAGATGATGTAGTTTCGAGTGAACCAACGCGACTCCTATTATGCTGGCCCGACGGATTCTGACACACACATGAGTATCCTACGTAGACCCAATCGCACGTACCACGCAGTGCACGGTATGTCTTGCTGTGCAAAGTGTGTTTTCTTCGCTAACACGTAGATGCGTACAATTTCAGCCTGTCGACGTCGAGACAGCAACGCCAGACGAAGGCCCCGTTCTTTAGTGTCAAACAATCATGTAGCGTACGTGGGCCCTAAAATGAGTAGACTGACGCTGACCAGCGACCAACAATTCGCAGGGTGACTCCGCGTCTGACGTCTCAGCATTCAGTCAGGACACACTGCACCTGCTGACTACTTTGCGCTTCCACGTATATTTACATGTATCCTACACGAGTTAAAAAAAAGCCCGTCCTACGCGCGATCGAAGTATCACGCACCTTGAAAAGATGATCTTCGATTATGTCCTCAATTTCGCGGCAGATGCTGTCTTGGCCGACATCAAAAAGTACACCACATGTCGCGAATGATACGTGGAGCAACGGCGTCATCATTTCACAGGTGGTTACATGATGAAACTTTAGACATGTACATATCTTCACTTGCATACTATTATGGTGCTGGTATCCGGTACACTACCTCTTTGAAAGACCGAACGTCAACTTTTACGCCTGGATAGCAAATGGTTGACTCTATGTGAGATCTGAGAAGAAGTGTGTTGTGTGGTCAGGTGGAAGCCATCAGAGCATAGAGCATAGAGCAGTTATCACCGACTTACTTCCATAGCCAACCATGCTGCCGATATTACACAGACGCACGTTTTGAACATAAACCTTTCAGTCATTGCAGTTGTCATTTGTCTCTTCAATATATGTGTGAAGGGTTACTCTTCTGTGCAACTCCTCCTCACACACCAGGTATGATTTTACGTACCTGGAACATCGTGACGGTGACCGAGTGACCGAGTTGACTAATTGTAGGACGATATGATGTTATGTTTAGCTGTTACCTTATAAAGTATCACGACGGAAAATGGCGTGAACGTCGTACTTCTTGAGGACCTGCGCATACACTAAGAGCTTGAGAGGCCTCGCCAGAGATATGTTTTCCTCCTGCGCAATGTTTATCATTGTTACACACACAAAACGTCTTCTAATATTGTGGTCGATGAAATACGCCTCACGGATAGTAGCGCACCGCCCGAACCAAACCTGATGAGCCCGACCTTCATCCGAAACTTGGAAAATGTTCATATTCACCCCGACCCTTTTTGAACTACAAGACGATTAGTAAAACGTGCCGTGTGTTGTTCTCACGTCGCGGCCGTCCAGATGTTACTGCATTTCGGTCGTCATTTTTTTGTTAGTACCTAAACAGCTCACGATGCTGCTGCGCTCGCGCTGAGCCGGACGCGGGGATCTGCCAGGAGAGGCTCGCACCGGTCGGTATGGCGGCATTAACCGAATACATTTTTTCCGGGGAGTATGATCTATGTATAATATGCTGAAACGTGTATTCGTACCGCCAGAGAGTATATACGCGAGAAACAGAATACCTGGTACTCCGTATATATGTTGAAACAATGTTTTTTTCGAAATATCTCCCTGGTATGGAATATACTCGAATATTCAACAAACAAAACGAAAGAAGCTTTCAGGACGAGTTATTAACAGCTCCTCATGAAAAAAGAGCATACCAGGTATATGGTTCGGTTGACATCGTTATTGTAACACGGGCTACAGTTGTGAAACAACACTTTGCGTTGGTAATCGGTGGTCTAAATATGTACCAGGTAGGACGCAGGGGACACACATCGACCAGCGCGAGTTGAGGTTGTCTGTCCCCTTTTCACTGCTACTTCAAGAGCAAATTTTTAATATGTGCTGAATGTAGTCCCGCACTCATGTCTAAGAATATCACAAGGCTGACCCATAACAATCGGCGACAGTCTAGCCTTGGTATGACAAGCTTGCTAAACACATTGCCAGCTCCCAAAAGAGATGACCGCGAGCACTGTCATGGGGCTGGTTGGGTTCATGATGGTCGTACGGAGGTTGGGCGCGGTGCCCAGACGTAGGTCTGTGCCTCCAATAAGCGAACCGCCAGCTACCTGCGAACCGCACGTGCGACGTGATAGGTCGTGGCGGGCGTGGAATTGCACCGAGGTGCAGCAGTAATTCAGGTGCAATTGCCTTAAACCCGTTAGCCGCCTTCGAAGCTTCGCTGATTTATAGGCTGGAGAATGGTTGTTGGGGTCAGGCCAACATTTGGTTATGATTCCGTCAAACGATGCTCCGCCTGTTGATGATTATCTTTTTGCTTCTGTACATGCTTGGTGACAACAGCTTCGTCATTGGAGGCATTCATTTCGTATCGCCCACGAGCTCTGGAGTCTGGAACAAGGATAGCCCTACTGTCACACTGGCACGCTGTAAAGCGCGGCCGTGCATGCGGTGATTCGGTTGAATTTCGTCTCAAGGAAAATAGCTATCCAAACGTGCTGGTTGGTTCCAAACTTGGAAACAGCAGATTTCTGGCGTTGAACAAGAACGTTATGACATACCGAGCTCAATCTTCGCATTGTACTTTTCTTGTCACTGCATACGCAAGTATGATCATTTGAAGGCCCTTGCAGGGATGATGGCATCGCCTATTTTTTGCCTAGATCTTCCGTCGGACGAATGTGGCGCCCTGATTTTGTTGGAAAATTGAGCCTTGATATCCTAGTCTGGAACACGCTAATGCCAGCTTCGCGACGAGGCGAACTACTGTATATATTCTTGTGGTTTTGGCGCGTACGTCCGAGCGTTCGAACCGGCTGCCTCGCTTGTTTCCCCAACAGGCGAACAGTCAGAGGGCCGCGCCGAATGTGTGTTTCGTATCAGTTTTTGGACGGTGTGAACCTGCCATGAGATGCAATACGAGTAGGGCTGCAGTAGTTTGCTTGTATTGGATACAGACCTAGCGGTTATCCTCGAAGCTGGAGTAGTTTACGCTATGTAGTATAGGCGTTGGTATCGGGCAAAAAACGTTTTGTGTCCGTATGTGACGAATCGCTCTTCCTCCTGGGAAGCTTCCCGGTTATTTGAAGTTCCACTCTGGAAACATCTTGGGCGTTGTATACCTTGTTTTCAATGTCTCCATATTATCATTTCTTCGAACGCAGGCTAAACCGCCATATTTGTGTTGTGGACCCTGCCTGCGCGCGCAATGATTCAGACGCAGCTTGACTCAGTTGAAGCTGTTCTGGAGAAGACGCCACACCCAAGGTCCTGGCAGGTTCAAGGTTTAGGACTCGCGTGGTTGCTGGTGTTGAGCAGGCTTTATGGCGTACCAAGCACGAATTCTGCGCGTTGAGTACAACTTGGCATCGTATGCGTCAGTATGATCGATGATCCTTCTTTGAATAGAAAAGCAGAACATGGCCTTCTAGGCGATTCTCGCCGGTAAGCAATAGCTAGACCGCTCGGGTTGTTGGCATCAGCGTGGATACTCGTACTCCAGCAGAAAATAGGATAGATGAAGCGGTTTAGACCGAGGGCTCTCACCGGTGGCTATTCCCCACTGCTCGAAGAACAATACCCAGGCGAAATATACAGCCATTGTACACTGTGACTTGGAGACGACGAGAGCGAAGCCTTTCTTTTTGGAACCTACCATA